>BMAW01003415.1:0-58930 GCA_019974015.1 Nephila pilipes
TTTTCTTGTTTTGTTTACATGTTTGACGGTCATCTAAAAAACGTCAACAATAAGAATGTAGGAATATTATTGACTTCTATTGTTATTTATGGTTTGTATTGTAGTAATACCAGACACATACAAGATAAACTAAAAAATAAAATTATTTTATTTAAAAGGAGGAGCTCGCAAGTATTTAAATCTCAGAAGTAAAATAACAAGTTCTATTTAATTTAATATTCATTTTAAATTAAATAGAACAATTAAATAATTTATATAGATAGGTATTCGAGTTAAATCTGTATATCTAGAGCAATTATTGTCAAAAACTCTCATTACGAAAAAAGAGAATTCAAAAAAAAAAAAAAAAAAAAAATCTTCCCTTCGATTGCTTCCGAAAACGCTGTTTAGTGCTTAAATAATATATGAAGCTCACCTCAGAGATTAGAAGGAATTGAATCAGCAGAACAGAAAAAAATTATTCTTCCAGAACGAAGCAACGCAAAAATAAGATAACAGGAATATCATAAATAACATTTTTTTCTAATTTTTTTCATTTATTTATATTTACATGAATGACGTGATTAGATAACTACCGGGGGAAATTATTGGTTGGGGTATTTTTTTGTCTTATATGTAGTATTCTCACAGTCGCCTAGTTTTTTTTTTTATTATTATTATTGTTTTGGTTAGGTATAACGATTTTGTAGATTTATAGTAGTTGAGTATATTTCGCTCTTAGTATTTCATCACTTTGGGTAATGTAAAAAGGAAAATTTACATTCTCATCGTGAAAAAAAAAAGCGAAACAACCCTTACCTGGGTATATACTGCATTCCCACTGTTTATCTTTTAATATTACACATTTAAAAGCGAACACTTCCTTGGATGCAGGTTTTTAAAGAAAAAAAAATAATGTTAGATTTTACTCGGAAAACATAGCTAAATTGTCAACCAACAATTATTCCTAAAGAATGATTCCTTTCTGAGAAATATAAACATTTATTTCCATAAACTCCAGTGGTCATGGCGAGGTCAAATTCTGATTCGAATTCTCTACACGAACCTCATTAGTCCTACCCATTTATTCTCCATTTTAACAAATATGTGAAGATAATGAGAGAGAAAGCAGAATTCTAAGTAAAAGGTGGATTCTCTGCATGTTTCTCTGAATTTAATGAGAATATAAAAATTGTTTTGGTACTATAATGGCACAAAAGACTGTTCTTTCTCTTTTATATTAACGTATCGTTCGCATAAAAATAATGGGTATGGAAACGAATTCTCTTAAAAACTTCATAAAAATTCAACGCTATTTTATAAAAAATGTTAGTGCTTGTCAAAGAAAATTACATTATTTCTTCATTTCTAATGTTTTCAATGGAAACACGATGTGTTTAACTTTTTTATGCTTTTATTTAAATATGGAAATAAATAGGATAACATTATAATAACGACTTCTATGAAAATAAAGAAGTAATATACATTTCTAAAATATTTGTTTCCTTCATTTGTAAATTTTTATTCTTCGGTGTCGTGATATTCTCTTTAATGACTTCTTTTTTTAACAAAAGTAAAACTTGTGTTTAGGAATATTTACCCGTTTGTTATTTGATTGGTTTTTCTTCCCCTTTATTTAACATTAAAATGGAAATTTAAAAAATTACATTCATTTTATAGAATTAACATTTTGAAACGAACTCATTAAAAGCTTTTAAGTTGCCTATTCATATTTTAACTTCTTCTTATTGTTAAATAAATAGGTTACTTTTCTAACTAAATGAGTGCAAATTCATTTGAAATTCATAATGACAATTTGTTTAAATATAAGTATAATAAAAATTTTATTTAAAAAGCTGGACTATTTATATTAAAATGCTGTCCATTTTTTTTTAAATAACGAGATATCACATAATTTGTGAATAATTTAGAGTTAACTTTTTATATATAACCAGTTAATACTTGAAATCTTAAGAAATGACAATATTTTATTTAATTTAAAATTGGCCAATAAAGGAAGTGTCATAGCTTTTGATTATGAAATTGATGCAAGTCCCCCCCTTCTTCACTTCTCATAATCTCCAGTGTAACGTAATTGTAATCTGTATACTACTTATTATAAAACTAAAATATTTCTTAGTCGTTATCATGGAAACGAACATAAAAAGAAACAGTTTAATTTTCAATTTTTATTTTACTGTTTATGTAACAGTTTATTTATTAAAAAAAGCTGTATATTTATTTTTAAAAAAACTGTATATTTAAACTGTATATTTGTTAAAAAAGACGTAAATTTGATATGTTGAAGACAACATTACTTATTTATTTTCTACTCCACGAAAATCTCAACGCAGTCACCCATGCACTTAATAGACACCCATCAATACTTGAAATCGTGTTCATTAAATAGAAAATTGCTCCTTACTTTAGTAATACTGAAGCAATACTTTTCTTAACCAAAAGGAAAAGCATAAATCCCGACAATTACCAACATAACGCTAAAACCCCTGGTCCAAGCAAAGAAAATCTTCGATAAAGCTCGTGGTAATCCTCGGTAAAATTTTTCCTCTCAGACAGCATTTAACACAGGTTAAAGAAAATTTCTGAGCAGTAGTTGGAAAACTCGTCCCCCTAATTTCTCGGAAATCAAATCGTTTGAAAAACAAATGCTCGTTTATACTCTGATTCACGGACCTATCATTACTTATGTTTATCCAGTCTTGGGACTTGTTTCAAAAACAAATATTAATATCAATGAAAAGCTCAAATTTTCATCATTATACAAGTTAATGGTGCAAGTTGGTATATACGAAATGCCCTAAATAAACCAATTCATTGACAAAATGTCAAGGAAGTTATTCATCAACGGAAACAATACTGACTGCAAATCTTTAAAAGAAACTGAAAAGTACACCACAAATTACTCAACAAGAAGACCAAAGAACATTCTCCTGGAATGACACCAACTCAACTCACTTGACAACCAATTACATCCTCGACCAATCAATTGCTCCTCACAATACAGCTCCCAGGAAATCAAGTCCGACTTAATTCTTTTAGTATCTCTTGCAATACTTAATTTTTTATTTTTTTTCCAATAACCACGAAGCAATTTTAAACTTGCATGTTAATTATTAAACACCGCTTTTTAATAACTTTCTGAGAAAGATGTAGAAATAAAAATAATGCTGTCTTACACATTAGAGGTCAGAACTCAACCAGGCTAAGAATTCTAGCAAATTTTGTCGTATTTGTTCAGTTTTATTTTGTTTCAAAAATGGGAAATTTCATTTAAATAAATCAGTTTAGTTTTAGTTTAGTTTAGTTTTTATTAACGTCGCACTAGAAGCAACACGAGGGCTATTGGCGACAGACCTCGTAATTTTGAACCATGGTCAAGTGACGAGGACGACACCTGAGCTGGCACCCCCTCTCCTAACATCCACGCCACGCCAACGAGAGGACTTTGGGCCCCGAACAGATTTAACGTGCATCAACCCCAGCTACACGGCTGGTCTTTGGCGGCCAAGAATCGAACCCGCAACTGAGCGAAAACCGCCGGCCGCGAGTCCAAGACCTTGACCACTAGGCTACCACGGCCTCTTAAATAAATCAGATTATGATACAGGTATAAAGAAGTACAGAATGTATATTATTTTATAACAATTGAAATTATTTATTTTACCTAATTATAAATAAATTTACGCATGAATAAAAACCTTGAATAAAAAACAAAATAGGAATCTCAGCATCGGAGAATGGAGACAATTCAACATCTATTTCATGAAGCATAAACAAAAGAGTTATAAAGATGAGGATATTGTTAGCCAAAACTTTGATTCTGTACAGAAAAATAGACACAACGAATAAGCAAAATACCAGACGAACGAACATTAATGAACTCGTAATATTATAACAATATAATCACGAGCTGTTTCTTTCCGGATTGCAAGGCGTTTGGTGAGAATTTATAACCTATCTTGGTGATTAATCTCAGTCTCTTGACGATTCATCGTAGGAGGCCTCTGTATAACAGGGAATTACCATACTTCTATTTTCACACAAAGGAAAGTAGTTTTTAATCCAAAACCCAGTCACGTGACTAGTTAAAATACAAATATTAAATATTGGCAATTTTAACGTTAAGCATAATTTAATATTTATGAATTTCACAAAAAGTCAACATTTGTCTAAAATTGCAGTATGAGTTCTTAAAAGTATTTATGAAATAGAAAGCATTTTAATAAATTTAAATATATTTAATTTTAAAACAAAACATTTATAACTGAAAAATTAATATTGCTCTCCCATTTCTGTAAGAATTGCTTTTCCAAATTGTCGGGGGAGGGGGGGAATCAGTTAAAGGAATGAAATACCCTTTTGCCTTTATTTTTCTACGCATTTATCTTAATGATTGTCAGAGCACTCTGTTTTAAAGTAAGATAATTCTTAAATAGCAGAATACTTTTGTCATTTGTTCTATAGAAATTTATCCAATTTATTTAGCTTCCAAATGTTTTATTAGTTAGTTTCCAAATATATTATTAGTTACATCTTGTTTTAGCGAGTTGTTTACCGACGAAAAATTTTTTGGTGATTACTTGCCAAAAAATCTCAGATTACCTTCCTTCTGGCTACCTAACCTTATCTTCAGGTAACCCCACGTTTAGCACCTTTTTTGACAGCATGGAAGACTAGGATTTTATCATATTATTTTAACTGATTTCAAAGTGTCTTAATTTTATCTAGAAACGAGACACTAAAGTCAATAACATACTTCTTAATATAATTAATTCTTTATTTTCCATAAAACGCCACTACAAATTGTTGCCATTCTCGAGACATAAAAAGAAACTACTAAAACAAAACAATCTCGAAAGCATATCTCTTATATTTTAATAATATTTTTAATATGATATCATTTTTATAACGCGCAGCTTCACTCGGTATAAAAACTGTTTGTGAAGATAAAACAAATATTTCTTTTTTGTTAGGCTAAAGAATAATTATATCACTTTCTTTATTATCGATTAACTTTCAAAGAATGTCACTAATGAAAATATTTATCAAAAAAGTTTATTCCTTTTTTCTGACAAAAAGTTTTTTCTTATCAGTAAAGATAATCATTTGATACGTAAGAATTTTGATTGAAACGTCATCAAAGTCTACTTTATTTTCAAAATTTAAAAATAAAAACAATATTAATTTTACTCTTAATTAAAGATAAGTTTTTTAGTTACTTTCTTATTGTTTCTTTCAATACAAGAGTTTATAATAAAAATTACACAGTTTTTATTATTTTATAGTAATATACTTTTGAACCAGAACTAGTTTTTATAAAGAATCAAATAATTTTCATTTCTACTAATTGTATGCTTCCGTTTCTAAGCAGCAAAAAGTACATTTCCGCTTATTTACTTAATTTTGAGATTAAAACTTTTACCAATGATTTTTCACTGTGTTTATGACGTTTTAAAAATTAAAACTTCAACCAATGATTCTTCAAGATATTTTTTACCATGCGTTCCTGCTTACTTCCACTTATCTACATTTTTAATGGGTAGCAGTAGCGCGTTGTTTAACATATTTAATTTCGTAGTCGGCAATACTTTTGCAAGTGTATATAATTGATTACCATAAAAAGTGTATTTTCAAACAAAAAAGCACCTTAAAATTATCAACAATATTTTTTTAGTACTGAACAGCATTTTTTTAACTCTTAGATTAAACTACTATATCGTTTGAAATCAAATCAGTCTCGATAACCTAGCGGTCACGGTCGTCGAGTCGTGGGTTTGAGTGTTGATGTCACGAAAGACCCACCGCGTAGCCAGGGCTGATGCACGTTAAATCTGCTGCGGCTCAAAGTTCTCTCGTTACAATGATATGGAAGTTAGAAAAGAGAAATTCCAGTTTAGAAATCGTCTTCCCTATGATGAAGTTCAAAATTACGGGATTCGTCGTCAATCGCTCTCGTGTTGCTTCTCAGTGCGACGCTAATAAGCAATCGTTTCTACGTAATTACAAAAAAACATAATCAACTCTGTTGTACTCAGGCACATAAAAATCGCAAATCAAAGAAATCTTTAAATATAAATTTGCAAATTTAAACAAAAATTATATATAAATATTGCAAACGAGAAATCAAATATTTGAATATACATAAAGTTTTCGTGGTATTAACAATATTCTTCTTAATGAAAACTTTTTAAAGAAAACACAGAATAAATATTTCGTGCAATCGAGAAAAGGTTTATTCACTACACTCTACTCGGATCGAATTATACTTTCAATAAAGTGAGAGGAGTTTAGTTTTTATTAACGTCGCACTAGAAACAACACGAGGGCAAGTGGCAACGGACCTCATAATTTTGAGCCACGGTCAAGTGACGAGGACGACACCTGAGCTGGCATCCAACTCTCCTAACATTTATAATCTATTTGAAGTTTAAAACTAATCGCATGAATTTCATGGCCAATACCCAAATTTGTTCTCTAAAACTGAAATGTGTAAATTGATTGTAATTAGTGCCGACATAGACTTGCTGAAACTTACTGGATATTATACATAGAGAAAACATTGTTATTTTATACACAGCTTGTTTTATTAAAATAGTTTCTGAAGTTTAGTTTTTATTAACGTCGCACTAGAAGCAACACGAGGGCTATTGGTGACGGACCTCGTAATTTTGAACCACGGTCAAGTGACGAGGACGACACCTCAGCTGGCAACCCCCCTCTCCTAACATCCACATTACGCCAACGGGAGGACTTTGGGCCCCAAACAGGTTTAACGTGCATCAGCCCCGGCTACACGGTGGGTCTTTGGCGGCCAAGGATCAAACCGGCAACTGAACGAAAACTGCCGGTCGCTAGTCCACGACCTTGACCACCAGGCTACAGCGACCCATAGTTTCTGAAGTAGCAAAGAGTGAATAAGGAATTTTATGAGATAAGTGGCTGACTGATTCGTTGATTGTTGATGTCGCACTCATAAGCATCGCGAGCTTGTTTGTTTGGTTTGGTTTGGTTTAATTCACGTCGCACAAGCTGAAACATGAGGGCCGACGAACCTCGTAATGTTGAACTTCGGTCAAGTGAAGAGGACGACATATGAGCTGGCACCCCTTCTCCTAACTTCCACACCAAGCCAACCGGAGGGCTTTGAGCCCCGACATATTTAGCGTGCATCAGCTACACGGCGGGTCTTCCGTGGCATCAAGGCTCGAGTCTGCTACCATGACCATTTGGTTACCGCAACCACTAATTACGAGCAGCAATTGACCTCATAATTTTGAACCATGGGTCAAATGATGAGGACGACATCTGAGTTGGTATTCCCTTCCCTAGGCTTCCACGACATCCGAACGGGAGAGTAGGAGCCTCGACCGAATTTACGTGTTTTAGCCAAACCTTAGTGGGTCTTAAGTGGCATCAGTACTTGAACCCACAGTTTAGTTCTGTTTTTATTAATGTCGCACTAGAGGCAACACGAGGGCTATTAGAGACGGACCTCGTAATTTTGAAACAAGGTCAAGTGACTACTTGAGCCCACAATTGAACTGTAACATTACCGGTCGTAAGCTCAAGAGCTTGACTATTCTTCGTTGCAACCGCTATCAGATTAATGATAGAACAAATTGAAAAATTACTATTTGTAAGAAATTTTGAAGTAGCCAATTGGTATCGATTTTAAATTTTCTTCTAAATTCGGTGATAGAAAAACCGATTTTTCGATAAGTTTACCCGACATTTTATTAGCGATTTATAATGGTTTTCATCCAAATATAATACCATAATTTTTCTTCCACTCAAGGGGCTATTGTTTTAGTTCACCAAAAAAATACCTGTGGACCTGGAACCCACAACACGACGAAGGTTCTATTGGCCGCGTGTCCGCGACCATGACCACTAGGCTACCGTGGCTACAGAAAAGCTTCTGACGAGATGTAAATTTTTAATCAAATATGGAGATAAATATGCAAGAGGAGGTGATCGAAACGTTTCAATTGTTACGAAAAAATATTTAGCATATCTGAATAAATTTATTCTGCGTATTAGTTGATCGTTGTGTACATAATTTTATAAACTACAGCTTGATTATTTTATAAAGTTCAAGACTTAATTCATAATTCCGATTTTATAAGTCTGTGGAAAAGTATGATTTGTAATAAAAGTAATATTTTATCCACCCCATCCTCCATTTGGAGCCTTTTTTTTTACTCTTCTGTCAATTTTAAATCATTCAAAGAAAGTCGAAGTGAGTTTTTTCCCTTGACGTGAAGATTGCCATCACCTATTGTTAAATAATGAAAACGAAATTTGAAATACTTTTTTTCAAATTTAAGGAGTACCGATATTGATACAAGCACGGGATTGATTTATTGATTGTTTATTAATGTAGCTTAGAAACAACACGAGAGCTATTGGCGCCGGACCTTGTATTTTTGAACCTCTAGCAAGTGACAAGGACAACACTTGATTTGGCATCTCCCGCTTCAAACTTCCACTCCACGCCATAGGATTTCAGACCTGGACTATATTTATGTTTCAACCTCTCTACATGGTGGGTTTTTAATGGGGACTCTCACGGTCATCTAATGTTTTAACCTTTAATGTATACGCATTTAAAAGAAATATTTAACTATTTTATTAATAAATACTGAAATTAGCTCATATTTTAACTGTTAAAATTTTCTATTCTACAGGGTTATTCAAAACGATTCACCCGATTTCAAGATTCTATTTTCAAAAATAGATTGCATTCATGTATTACTTATAATTTTGTGCCAAGAAAAACTGTGGAAGTTTCATATTGTGAAAAATAGTCGGCTCTCGTGTGTTCTTCGGGAAGCTATTTCACGGAAGCTTTTTTAAAAGCATTCACGGAGGTACCTCGCAGTTGTATAGGTCGCAGTGGACTGACGACTTAATCTAACTCAGCTGGCCACCTAAATCACCGTATAAGAGATTCCCACTTTAAATCACCCGATTCCCCCATGAGAATTCTTCCCTTGGGCGTTTGTAAAAGAAAGTGTGTGTGCCACCAATACCCACAAATATATTTGAACTTAAACAACGGATTTCTGCTACTGTATAATTAATCACCACAGACACTTTACAATGTGTTTGGCAGGAATTGACATTACACGTGCAACTAAAGGAAGTTATATTGAACATTTGGAAAAAAAAATTAAATTTTTCCCTTTACATTTGTGCATTACTTACCATTTTGTGTAGTTTATTTATAAATAATTCGAGATAAAAAACAACGTTTTTATATGCTGGCAAAGAGTTTATTAAAGAAAATTATTGAAATATTGGTTAAAACTGAATGTAGATATCTAAATATTGCATTATTAGGCAAGTAAGAACGGTTCCAAAAATTTCAGAGCTCTAGCTTGATGGGAAGTTGGTTAAATTAATGATAGAAAATTGATGACACACTGATACACACACAGACAGACACACACCAAGTGAAATACATAAGAACGTTAAAACTAACTAAAATTAATTAATTCATCCGGTAAATTAAAGGGTTGGAATGCAGTTTAACCCAACCATCCATGGCGACAAGAATTATTTGGCAGTATTTTGCCAAATGTGGCTACCCTAGTCCGTTTTTACGGACTTAACGTTCAGACAAAAAAAACCACCAAGTTTGGTGCCTATTTTTGAAATCGCGCCAAGTGATTGGGCTAAACTGCATTATTAAAGAAAATATTAGTTAAAACTTGTCGTAAACGTCTAAATATTGCATTGTTAGGCGAGTAAGAACGATTCCCAAAGTTTCAGAGTTCTAGCTTGATGAGAAGTTGCTTAAATTAAAGATCGAAAATTTGATGACACACACCAAGTGAAATGCATAAAAACGTTTTAAAATGTGGAACTCTGAAATCGGCTGAAAGATTTTGAATGTGAAGTGATGGTAAAGTATTATGGGGCAAGAATCAGATGTGGCTACTCTGCGCCAGAACAAGGTGTAGCCGAGCTAGAAAAGATGCGAGTGTATGTAAATGTTATTGGCGCAAGAGGCAGTTGTGGCTATGCTGCGTCAAATAAGATTTAACTGGTCTAGACGTGAAGAAATTCAAACAAAAGACAAAAAAGGTTGACAATGGTTGAAAATAGAGAATGATCGTTAGAGTATCCCGGAGGTGCGTCACCCGCGTTTACCAAAGACAGTAAACTCCATAGAAAAGGAAAAGAACACTAGGGTGCCTCGGGGTCAGGATGCCCGTACTTACCTGAAGAAGGCAAGTCCCTGAGGTCCCCTGATATAATCCCCACTCAGGGTGCCTGGCTATACCTCCAGACGCTGGGTACCCATTTTAGCGCCTCTTACAACATGCATGAGCTACAATGCGACTATTCTGTCATTCCTGATCATCACATGGGTCGAATGATTTTGAACAACATGCAAACGTTTGAATAGCGTTTTTTGAATAACGTTTATTATTATTTAAAGTAGAATTACAACAACAAACAGAGTATTTCTATTATTCATTTAAATTTAGCCATATGAAAAATTCCAATTGTTCTAAAACATGAAAAGTTCATAAGAATAATAATATTTATTCAAAGAAATATTTCGAAATAACAAAACTTATCGAGAAATGTAGTTTTCTAATACAGAGCAGTCAGTAGCATCTGCCGATTTCCGATATTTTCTCTTTTCTTTAAACGTTACAGACTGCAACCACTCTCTCTCTCTGATCTCGAACTGGGTATTAAGGAAAACATGTTTCCTTCCCATCCATTTCACATCGCGTGATTATAAATATTTCAGATTTCTCTTGCTTAATACATTGTAGCGTAGGCTATAAATAACCCCTCCACAGACTAGCTTTGAACCCCGTTCGTTTCCCAGCTTCCATTTCATTGAAAATATACAACTTAAAGGCAATAAAGAACAAAATCAGGTGCGGCAAAGTTGAAACCTCTTTTGAGGTATTGTCGATCCCATGTCATGGATATTTTGGAATTTATGGCCTAGCTGTGTTTCCCAGCTTCCCATTCATTGAAAATATACAGCTTAAAAGCTATAAAGAACAAAATCAGGTGCGGCAAAGTTGAATCCTCTTTTGAGGAATTGTCGATCCATGTCATGGATATTTTTGGAATTTATGGCCTAGCTGTGTGACGGCCGACACCGACTTGCACAGGGGAAAAACGGACATTGTCCAATTCGAGCGAATAGACTTGCAGGGGACAAAACGGAGTTTCTTTTTGATTGGGTTGTTCTTGGAAAAAAGAAAAATAACTGAAAAGGAAGGCGGGGGAGAGACCTACCCGAGGTATTAAAAAGGGTGAAAGAGAAGAAAGAGGATTCCTGCTAAGGAGTGGAGAAAGCGATACATCTATAAGTGGGAGGCGATTGCCTTCGCTTGCGAACTTAATCTTTTACTTCGATTACTGAGATAATAGAGTTTTTTTTTGAACTATAAGTGTTTAGACGTGCTGTGTAGATATATGCGTTTTGCCTCGGTGCTATGTAATTAGATGTGTAGCATGGTGTAAAAAGAATCTAGGCGGAAAAGAGTAAACTTAAATTTGTTAAATAAAGAATTATCGCCTCTTAAGCTGTGTGATCCCTTGTTTACCATTTCATTCGACACATTCAGGGATCACGACGTTACAACATATTCCTTTTTTAGAAAACTTCGGTAAATTATATATACAGTATTATATACCCGGATTAAATTCTTACTTTTACCATTTTCTACAAAGAGCGGCTGTTTTCATTTTATAATAGAACAATTTATCGTATTCTAAGTAGTAATTTAATAAACGTATCAAGTAACTAACATGAAATAATATTCAAGAGTATTCTAAATGGTGTACGCCATTCACAGTACGGTATTTCAAAATACTGCAATACTAGTTTTTAAACTTATGCTTACCATAATAAGGATTCAAAATACAGTAAACTTTAATTAGTTTTACTTCTTTGTAAGAATTCTGTATAACTTCGAGTCAACACAGTGAATATTCAAACGATGGTCTTGTTGGTTTTTCTGGTTTTTAACACATTCTCTCCTGTGCTTTTTTTTTTCTTTCTAAGACGCCATTTATTCAAATTGAAGATATCTTATTAATGTAAGACTATCTTTTCGAAACATCTATAAAACCCACTTTGGACTAAAATTACGGATTTCTTTTTCATTTCACGCTGACGGCAAAACGCAAAACTTCTTTTCTAGCTGAGACACCATTTTTACTTATTGCTTTTGTAGTATCAACACAGCCTTGGCAGCTTTAACGGCGAAGAGAAATTTAAAAATAATCAGTTTTTCCCATCGGTTTAAAACCCCGTTCTTGTAAGTGAGAAATGGAAAGTTGGTATATGGCGCAAGAACTAAATACGGCTATACTGCGCCAAACCCTATACACCTAAAATCTAAACATAGAAATGTAGGGGGAAATACTTGACAAGAATCGTTACCCAACACAGAAACCCAAAGAAAAGAAAAAGATCACTAGGCTATCGCCGAATCATGATTCCCGTACTTGCTTAACGAAGACAAGCTTCTGAAGGGGTCCTTTTTGTTAAGCAAGTATTTTTGAAAATGAGTTAAATATTTTAAAATGACATATACAGCGTTATTCATACAAGTGTGCTCTCTACAGTTTTAGTTTTCATTAACATAGCACCAGAAGCAACACTAGAGCTATTGACGACGGACCTCGTGATTTTGAACCACGATCAAGTAACGAGGACGACACCTGAGCTTGCACCCCATTCTCCTAACTTCCACACCAAGCCAACCGGAGGACTTTGGGGCCCGATAGATTTAACGTGCATCAGCCCCGACTACGCGGTGGGTCTTTTGTGGCCAAGGATCGATCCCGCGACTGGACGAAAACCGCCGGCCACGAATTCGAAGCCTTGACAACTAAGCAACCACGGCCGTGCTCTCTACAGAGAGGATCGCAGTAAATATTCGGCACTTCTATTAACTCTATTTTTAAAAAGAATATTTTTGGATAACTGAACCCTCACAAGATAGTTTTGTAAAACTCTTCGAAAAGTAAGGTTTAAATAAAAATTATGGTTTTCTTGAACAGTCTTTTGTTCCATTTACAGATATACTTTTGGGGTTTTCACTTAGAAAGCTTTTAGTAGTTATATTTTATCAAAATAAAAATAACGGGGGAATGAAAGAATAATAAATTAGACTTAAAAGCATTTTTAATACAATCTTCGAAATCGAAATTTTTTCCGATAAATTAATCGATAACGTAGTATTCGAAAAGTAACTTTCATGCAACATACCTGCCAGTTGCAATTTGATGAGTGTGAGAGAGGGTAAGTTGAATAACGCAAGAGTCATATACTATGCTACGCAAAGTAACTCTGATCTGGACATCTTGAGAAAATAATGATTAAAAGATAAAAACTAGTCGACTGGAGAGAGGTTCGAAAACAGATAAGGATAAGATCCCCATGTTATCATGGGGCGAGTCACCCATGTTTAACATACACAGTAAACCCGATGGGATAGGGGGTGTTAATTAATGTCGCAATGAGAAGCAACACGAGGGCTATTGGCGTTGGACCTCATAATTCTGAATCTCAGTCAAGCGACGAGGATGATACTTGAGCTGGCACCTCCCTGTCCAAACTTCCCAACCACGCCTTCGGGAGGACTTAGATTCAAACTACATTAGCCCCGTTACACGGCAGGTCTTTAGTGGCATCACAGGCTCGAAACCACGACGATAACTCAGTGATCAAGGCCGCGGGTCCCAGACCTTGACCACTATGTTACAGCGGCCATGTGTAGTTTAGTTTTTATTAACGTCGCACTAGAAGTAACACGAGGGCTATTGGCGACGGACCTCGTAATTTTGAACCACGGTCAAGTGACGAGGACGACACCCGAGCTGGCACCCCCTCTCCTAAGTTCCACACCAAGCCAACCGGAGGACTTTGGGCCCCGACAGATTTAACGTGCATCAGCCCCGACTACGCGGCGGGTCTTTGGCGGCCAAGGATCGAACCCGCGACTGAACGAAACCGCCGGCCGCTAGTCCACAACCTTGACCCCCTATGCCACCGTGACCCCGCGTAACTTGAATGAGTGAGTGAGTGAATATAAAGTTTATTGGCGCAAGAGCCAGGTGTGGCTATACCAAACAAGATTCTAATTGTAGTCTAGACAAGAAGAAATTGAAAAAAAAAATTGGTTGACAAGGAGGGTCGAAAATAGACAAGGGTCGCTAGGGTAACACGGGGGTGCGTCTCCCGACGTGTAACCCGAAATTAAATATATTAGGCTTGGAAATAAACAACCAAATTAAACTTGTTCGAGTTGTAAAAATAAAATGTTCAGAAAATGTACTTATTAACAAGTCATTTAAAAAGAGGCATATAGGAAATTGGTACTTTTCTAGTAAGAAACTTAACCGCACGATATTTTGCTTTCTTTGTTATTCTAAATTGATCAAAATTCAAACGCTTTCTTTCTCAAAAGATTCAACATTTCGCACCATCATTACGACATTTCAGTGTTCATGTTAATCCAATATGCACTCAAGCACATTGTGCGGTATGCATGTGCCGATTTTTATCGAGAGTATACTAGTACATATGGCACAAACAAGTCAATTATCAAATGTTGAAGCTTGGAGAATGGATATTTCAGGAGACATAAGCATAATAATACCAACACTCATTTTAATAAGCTCTTAAAAATATTTTCAGAATATTTCTCAATCCAATCATTAGACAAGTAAAAATGTATTTACCCTTGTTAAATTAAATATTTATCCAAAAACTTTAATATTTAAAATGATCTAAGTATGTATATTAAGATATCCATAGCAATTAAAATAGTTTATAGTAAAGTGAAAACAGATTGGAGGTATAATCAGTTTATTCAATAACGTCTGTAGAAATGTCAGCATTTGAATATTGAAGGTTAACTGAAAGACGCAAGAAATAAAGTGGAACCGATTATTTGATTTATCCATCCCATAAATGCAGGAACTTTGGTATAAACACTGGGTACATCTACTCTACCACATCCCAAACTCCAGGATACGAGGCCTATTAGTTCGTAGAAATCACCAATCTTGCAGACTAGAGGACCACCAGCATCGCCCTAAATAAAGAGAAACTTTTGTTAAAAAAAAATCAGGGTGGTTATAAAAACCTTCATCGATATCAATAAAATTTGGAAAGCAGGTACTGTAAGGCAAGTGTTCAAAAATGATACAAAATAGCCCAGCAATCACATTTAACGTAACAGTGACAAATTTTAAAACATTAATGGCAACATCTATTGTCATTGAAATGAGATTCTCTAAAAAAAAACTTAAAATAGAATCCGATCAATAACTGAAAGCACTAAAAATGTCACCACAAGACTTACTTCTTTGTACAACAAACGGTATTTGTTTTGCCTATACATTCTGAGTGCGGAGATTATAGTCTCCTGGGGAATGGAGGGGGGGGTGCTCTAAACACTTTGAATAACTCGATCTCCTTCAACATTCACGCGTTTAAAAAGAAACTATAGCGTTAACCGAAATATGAATTTTTTTCGTTGATGCCCCAATATATATGGTATTCTGCTCAGAGAGATTAGAGTACTAAATATCTCACGAAAACAGAAGAGAAAACGAGAGAGCTAGAGATTTCCAGATTTAACACAAGACACAGCCTATGGCAGACGTCTTCGTCCGCGAATAAAAAGGCACATAAATTTTTATACCACTTCTTAACCTTGAACGGCTGCTGCATGCCTTCGACAATGAAACAGAAAAGTTACATTTTTATATCCTGAATGGAGACAATGCAGGCATTTTGAGTCTACTGTGACAACTACGACAAGCCCCGCGTTCTATGTTATGTATACGATTCGATGCGCAAAATGGAAGAAACTGCTTGCATATACTACCGATAACGTCCTAGATACTCTTCCATTGCTATAGAGATTGCTTCGGAAACACAGCAAGCGTCACGCTATGGTCACGATGAAAATTCGCGCGGATTTTCCCCGCATGCTGCGAGTGCCAAATTCCAGAGCAGGCAAAATTCTATCTAGTTGCTCTCCCCAATTCTGTACAGATTTCAGTATATCCTGATGTTGCATGTCAATTATCACCAAGAATAGTTGGATTTTGCTTGTGGCTACCTCATTTATTGATAATTGTTGGCTTAACATTCTATCGATAGGCGAAACACATTTATCACCAATCTACATATGACCCCCCCCCTCTTCCGTTACACGACACAAATGACCGTACGGTGAGGGATAGCATACCTATCTATCTACCTATAATCTACCTATTATCTATGAATATGTACAATAAGTGCTAGATAGGAATCGGTGTTGGCCAGTAACGTTACCCATTTGCAAAAGCGAAATTTTCTGCATCATCGTGATGCGATGCGATAATTTTTTTTTAATGGAAAAAGAGACATGTGTCTGAGATGCGCCAAAAAAGATAAATCCTTGATCTAGACCTTTTAAGAAATTGAAAAAAGTAAATAGATTTAGTTTTTTTAGATAAGTTTTTATTAACGTCGCACTAGAAGCAACACGAGGGCTATTGGTGATGGACCTCGTAATTTTGAACCACGGTCAAGTGACGAGGACGACACCCGAGCTGGAACCCCTCTCTCCTAACATCCACACCACGCCAACGGGAGGACTTTGGGCCCCCGACAGATTTGCATCAGCCCCGGCTACACGGCGAGTTTGTGACGGCCAAGGATTGAACCCGCGACTGAACGAAAACTGCCGAAATTTGACCACTAGCTACCGTGGCCACACCATGAATCCGAAACCATGACCACTAGATTACCGCGGCCGGTTAACAAGGAGGATCGAAAATAGAGAAGGATCTCTAGGGTAACCCGGGGGCACCACCCGTGATAACCAAAGATAGTAAAAAAAAACCATGGGAAAGAAAAAGATCACTAAGGTGCCTCGGGGTCATAAAATAATGTTCCAAATTCAATTTAAATTTCTTACTGCAAGGATCACTTTTTAATGACAAATATAGGAGATGTCAATAGATGATTTCGAAGTTTTAGATCGGTTATTATAACAGAGTAAAAGACAATAGGATTTATTTACTTAAAATATTTATTTGTCCAAGCTGCACCAAACATTTAAAATAAGATAACTTTTAAACTACACTCATAAAATGATACCCATACTTGTGATTGACTGTTAACGTCAAACTAATAAACAACACGAGAGCTAATGGCGATGAACGTCGGGATTTTGAGACTCGGTTGATTGATGGGACACTTATGCTTATTGATATGACACTTATGCAATCTGTCGACGCTTCAAGAGTCGACAGATTGAACGTGAAAACACTGCGGAGTCTCTAGTTATTCTCGAACTCGGAACCCACGACTCGACGGACAGGACGTTGGTCAAGTGTTCACGACCACTTGTTTACCACAGTAACTGCAAGAGCTGGACTTATTTTTTTAAGTCGTTCATCAGCGCATAACTTATAAAACTTGCATTTTAGATTTTATTCCGTTCCCACAAACTTAACTGTAGCTGGAATTTTTTCTATAAACTGTTCGTTACTGGCGAGCTCTCAGAAGCAACATAAGGGCTAAATACTCTTTAGGAAGTCTTTTAAATAAAGTTTTAAAAATCATACTTTATTAGTAAAGATTTTATTGAAGAGAGCAAATATCAATCTCTGAAGAATTAACTTCGAGAGTAGTCCAATACTGTAGACATTATAGATATTTTACGCATTCACTTGCAAGTTTTGATTGTTATATCTTAGAAGCAGACCACTACATTGTTTCTCTCTTGCTCTTTCACCAAAAGTTTCATTCTAAACCCTTCTATTCTTGAAGTAAAACCCATTTGAAATCCGTATATGAATTCTAATTTTGCATTTTAAATTTAAGTCTTGTATTCTTATATTCGTAACATTACCCAATTAATTTCATAATTGCTTAAATATTCAATTACATTTCTAAACATTACGATTTTCCTTATTGTTTGCTTATAATTGTACATCGTGTGTATATTTATCCAATACTTTTACTTCTCAAGCTTCTGGATGCTTTTTATACTATGCCATTTAACTAAATATTCATCCACCTGTTATAAGTTATTTCTCCAAGAAAAAATCCCATTATTTTTTCTATTCCTGTTGTCATGTACATTTCTTGCTCTGTAAACCTCTGTGCAAGCTTTTTATTTATTTTGTATTTAAAAATTGTGTAATATATTAGGTTCTTTTGTCCATTAATGCCTAGTACGGGAGTGATTGTCTCCCGAGAGGCCGATTTGTAGCTTCAAACGCCTTAGATCCCATTTAGCATTCTGCAAACAGCCTTCGTGTTGATTATTAGTGCGACGTCAATAAAATAACATAACAGACAGTCAATTCATTTTTAGATTAAATTGTTACAAATTTCTATAAATATTTTGCATGGATCTTAACACTTTCCTTAACAAAATCGTTCTTATATGCCGCTTGGTATGAGAAGGCAAAACTTTTGACCTCTCACGCACGTGTCAATTTGTAATAAAATCTTAGAATAATACGAGAAAAAAAAAACGATAAGACTTTAATTTTCAGAAGATTGATAAATTAAGAGACCGAGTAAATCTGATAATAGAGTTGGGTCTGAAAACATAGTTCCACTAAATACCTCATTTCAAATACTTAACTAATAACGATATCGCCGAATTCAGTGTGTTTGCATCAACTTTGTTAAGAGTTTTAAAATATGGTTCTGCTACACAAGAAAGATTTTACCTGGCATATATTATGCCGACCTTCACCTCCAGCACAGAAGCTGCTTGCAGGTAAAATAAAAGGGTTCGCAAAGGATTCTGTCACATTGGCCATGCATTCCGTGTCATCGATTATTGGCACCTGGGCTTCTCCCATCTTTAGCATCATACCCCCTTCTGAAAAGGATGGAAGCTTAGAATTTTCCTAAACAAAATGCAAAAGTGAGTATAGAGGATTTTTAGAGCTATATACCTACTGATACGAATCCATAGCCAGTTACAGTACATTTGATGTTGTCTTGGGGCATTTTACCAGATGTTGGAAGGCATACAACGCACACGTTGTCGTTCAGTTTAACTGGTCTTTGGAGCCGTAGAAGAGCAATATTATTGTCCAGATTAATAGTGTTGAAATTGTGATGAATAAAAGTCGACATAACACGAATAGTATGCCCCTTGTTGTTATCCTCCGTGCTTTTCAAGTCCGTCACACCAAGTCTCACGAAGAGGACTTGGTTCTCATTCGTCTTCCTGGAAATTAAGCGGTTGTAGACAAAATACAGAGTATGAATTCTGTAGATAGCCTTTAAGAGAAAAATAGAAAGATAACTCTTTAAGGAAATTCATAAGATGCATAACTCTTCAAGGAAATTCAATTGAACCCATTCCTATGAATTTTGGAACCAAATAATCGGAACATTTATCATCCACATGTAATCACTTTGATCTCGCAATGGAAATTATTAAATAGACAAGACCACTCCATACACCAACTTGCTTAGATGTAGTTTGATAATTACGAAGCAGACATCACATTGTGGATAACACTATCATTCGGCACTAAATTTTACTATATCCATTACTGTATGAAAATCATTTATTATAAATATCTCATTACTTAAAATCTTAACAATGTTCAGTAGTTCATTGAAAACATTCTCTACATTTTTTTCAAAAATACTTTACAAACACAAATGGAAGTATAGAAACGAGATTTCCATGTATTCTACTACGATTTTAAAATTAATGATATAGTGTTAAAATACAAAATCATTCTATAATCTACTATTTGCGTTTTTGTAGTAAATACACTTTTTTATATTGCTTCCGAAAGTACTTCAATAACATTGACATGCGGATTATATATAGCCATAACAAATAAAAGTTCAACTTTCTTACCCAAATACGCAACTAGCAGCTGTTAACACCCACGAGTCTCCGATCAGAACTCCTCCACATATATACTGGTTTTGAGTGTTTATAATTGCCACCTACAAAGATTCATGGCATCTTACTTTTAAATTACTTAAATTTTTACAGATGTGATGGTCTAGAGTACAAATTTATACATTACCTGCCAGCACCATTCAACAGACACTGCTTCTTTACCACCCATTACATGAGGAGTATGTCGTCTACCCTTAATACCGCAACCGTAGAGAATCTCTTCCGTAGAAGTAGCTGTGGAATACAAATTTAGATTGAGAGGATACAGCTACATTAACATTAAATTCAACGGGGAAAAGAACAATACGATCATTTAATAAATTTAGTGCTCATGAAAACAATTCAGAACAGAGAAAGTTTACGAACAAATTAAAACGTAACTTACGAGGTTCTTTAGAATAAGGAGATAGTGATTTCAGGTATTCCTCAGATTCCGATTGCTCCTCTGGTTGCTCATCAGATGGTTTGTTGACAAACGAGGGAGGAATTAAATGTTGATATAAAATGCCTTCCATATCCTCATATATTGCTACTATACCGGTAGCAAGTGGGTATGTCATCAATTTTTTAAACTGAATTCTGTTAAGATCATTATTTTTTAAACGAGGAAGCCGATATATTTGTCCATTAGTACCAATTCTGTATACAATTCCGGCATCATCAATAGCCAAGAGTCCCGAAGTCACTTGTGAAATTATATTGCCTCCTTTTGCGTAAGGAAATTCCATCATATACAAAAAAGGAGGCTGGTCAGGAGCTTCCGTCGATCGAATCATGCAACACGTCGTTCTCAGCTTGCAAGTGGTTGTTCCCAATATTAGTTCATTAGGTGGTTGACAATACTTTAGCATACTTTCTGAAAGACATTGTCCTGAGCATTCATGAACGGTAGAAAGTGAAGACTCCTTGTCATGTGACCGTTTTGTGCAACACTTTGAATTTAAAGGACATACATATTGCGGTGAAATTTGTTCACAAAGCATCAACTTTGAATCGTGCATGCAAGTACCTGGGCAATATTCTTGGTTGAACGGAAATACTCGTTTCACGTGAGCACTTCCATCATCTGTCAACTCATAAATGTATTCATCTTCATGTGCTTTTAGTGCATATTCTTCGGTAACGCAGCAAGTAGTTCCAGTTGTACATATTCCTGGAGCTTTCGTTATAAAGTCGCATTTCGAAAGTATGTAATCAAGTACACAAACACCAGGACAGTAATCGGGTTGAGTCTTTTCCTCAACATTAGGCTCCGATATGAAAGAGTCAGAATAGTACATATATCTTGAATGCTCAAGATCCATATCTTCGAAAAAGCTCTCCGAATTTTCACCTTCAGATAGAAATTTGGTTGCCATTTCCATATCACTAGCGCCTAAATTTGGAGAATACAAATATGAAGTTTCAGTGGATGATTCCGATCTGTACTCCACACAGCAAACCAGACCACTTGGACATTCAGTATCATTCAAGAATATTTCACAATCATATTCAGTCACGCACTTTCCTGGACACTCAAAAGGAAGAGTAACTACAACGAGAAAGAATCTTAATTTACGTCATATATTGCATGAAATAATGTGATTGTTTTAAATTGTATTGTATACATACATCGATAGCATGCTTCGACACATAAAAAGCAGTCTTAACTTCTACAATACTCAATATATTTTCTCCCACATGCTCTTCCCCATCAACGAAAATTCGCATACTTACCTTGGGCATTTTTTACTCATTTTCAACCCCTGGATTCCTCGTCACTTGGTCAAGATTCAAAATTATGAGGTCCGTCGCCATTAGCTTTCATGTTGCTTCTAGAGAGAAGTTAATAAAAACCTAAACAAATCCTTCCAACTCATGGGTCTCAATGCATAGATCCGCAACTGCAGATAGGTTGTTATACTTTTGATACAAAAGAAATGTCACCTATATTATTAAAAACAGGAGCTGCACAGGTTTTCTTGTAAATTCCTCCCATTCCACAAGTAGAGCCATAGTATCGTATCATCATCCTACTTTGCTTCAAATATGAGTTATTAAGGTCATACTGGACCTCCAAATTTTGAACCACGATCAAGTGAAGAAAACAGCACATTTAGAACTTCGCTCTTCATTTCCTCATCCCTCGAGAATCAGTTCCCTTTAACTCGCAATAATCAGTTATTCTAACAGATTTTTAGCCGAATTATAGGGTTTAGAGCTTATGGCATAAATTGTGCACCCCCTCCCATCATCGAGTCTTATTCTAACGTAAGTTACCCATTTGAACGGCATCTCTTAGTATTTTGTCCAAGTATATGCACCTTGATAAGCAATTAGATCACCCTATTATCGAAACATATGTTGAAACCTTTGATTTCGCACAAACAGTTTTAAAGGTTGTTTCTTTAGGTATTTAGAAAGAATCAATGGATTTGAGAGTCTCTCCCGTGAACCCTGAGAATTTCCAACTTCTCAGAAGAGGTATGCAATTTAATCGAGTCCAACCAACTCAAAGTAACTGAATTCCACCAAGAACAGAAGCGACTCAAAAGCCAAGACTCAACCTCTCTAAACTACGAACATTGTACACTCACACAAAGTAGCTTAAAGATTGACATGCTTGAAAAAAGAATTAATCAAATTAGGCAAATGTCAAATTTCCTCCTGCCTTTTTGCAGCAGAATTGAAAAGCGAATTCAAAGAGCTCATTCTTTCTCAGTAGAAAAGTCAGGAATCCATTTCTCCAAGGCCAGTAATATCGGACTGGTTTTGGTTTTATTATCGTCGCACTAGAAGCAACACGAGACTATTGTCAGTAATATAGGAAAATAGATTTGCCAATTTAAAAGACAATTCCAATACAATCCAGAAAAATTGAAGTTCAGTATGATCAACAACCTGACGTGCCTACTATTCTAGAACTTGAAAATTAAGATAAAATGTCTTCCATCATGCTACACACACAATTTTCAACAAGCCATGTTGACCAGAGTCAAGGAATCATTGATAAATACCAAGATCTACAATACGAACGATATGGCTAATTTAATAAAATTGGCCTTATCTGCTCAGAGCACAAAGACAAAAAAAAAAGATTCACTTCATTCGAACTACCTAACACATCCAAATTAAATCAAGTATTCACTCTTAGTTTTTCATAGAGATCAAAAGATAATAATGTAGTTAAAATTTATTAGTACTTAATCATCAGCGTAGTATCAGTTTAAAGAAATAGCACCCATTCAATGCTTCAACTGCAACATATTTTCTTACTTCATCCAAATCAGCCATTTGATACAGATACATAAAAAAATATGGCAACGAACATCAAATCAGAAACTGTACCATCAAGAAAATTATCCTCCAATCATTTTTCATTACCTGCAAATTGTTTGATCTTATCACATGCCGAGAAAGCTACTCACAATTTCCGAAACGCAGAAAAGAAAATCAAACAGACAAAATCGAATGACACCCATAGTCAGGTTTTGAAATCAAACGAAAGAAAAAGTTTTGGCCTGTTAACCCAATCCTAAATTAACAACGCTTTCAAAATTTCGGTCTAAGAAAACGAAGTGAAATACAGGACATTCGATTTATAAAATGCATAACCGATGTGTAGTAAATAGTTCTCCAGGAAATGACATAAACTACCAGAGATAGAAGGTGAAAACAAAATTTACCTACTCCAAAGCCCTTTTTTAACTCGTAAGATCACGCCAAGCCTTCATTAGATATTAAGGAGGAATAACTAATATTTTTCCCTTTCCCAATGAAATTTCTTACGCTATTCTATCAGTGCTCTATTGGCATTAAAATAGAATGAGAGTTTATCGATCACTGTACACCTGGTTGCTAATAGGTTCCCTATTCAGAGATTCAAAGGCTCAAGCTTCATGCGAGAATAGACTTAACAATGTTAGAAGTACATATACTTCAATTCACTATAGCATTTGAAACATCGCCAATATAGACTGGACTAAAAAGTTTAAATTTATAGAAAATATAGTCTTTGCAGGATGATGTCCGACGCAAGGAATTTCTCAATTTCCTCGACATTTAAAAACAATTAGGCATCTTTTTTCTTCTAACATTTAAGTTGGAGAAATGTTCAAGATATAAGTACACTAAGAAGCATTCAAGCTGGTATATTAACCCTAGTTTCATAAAATTGTACAGTTTTCAAACATTTCATTTCCAAAATTAATATACATTGCATGAAGACATCCAACAGAAGTAAACAATCTTGACAAAAGTTCTTGAAATAAAAGCCACATAACTATCCTAGATTTTAAAAAGGTAGTTTCGTATTATTTTAATTCATATATTTTTAATCAATTCCCAAATCTATAAAAACATAAACCTTAACAGGGAAAAAATTCGAGTGTATCCTAATAAGTTTATGATTAAATCGACGAAAACCATTTATGCGGAAAATGTGAAAGAAAAAATTATATAAAAGAAAATTAGCTTCAAAACTTTTAACATGCTTTTAATAAATATACGATGAATATTCAATAACCACCTTTTATACATTTATCCCCCTCCACAAAAAGATTTTCTTTAAATTTATACGCTATGTACGCATTCACGAGTACATGTATCTATATCAAAATAAGAGCTTGCACATAGTGAGTGAAGAAAACAGAACTTCTAAAATGTAATAGAAGCAATTGTTTTCTCTCGAAACCTAAGTAATGAAAGAAATCTCTTCTTTGATGTATAAATATTAATATTTATTAAATTAACAAACAACTTACCAGCTTCGGTGCTAACCATAGTTGTAGGTTCACTGCCAATCTTCAACAACAGTATGAAGCAGAAAACAAACCGCGAAAGCGAAACCATCTTCCACCTAACGTTTGTACACCCTGATAGATAAACCTCGAATACCAAGATGCACAACTTAGCTTTATATAGTTAATTCTCGATCAGAAATTTATGCGTGCGCTGCCGTTACGTAAAACAGAACGATTGTCAAACATACACTATACAATATAACAATTTGTGATTCACAACAGTAAATGAATATACCTAAATCATCTGTTTTCTACCTCTTAAGATAATTTCGTTCATTTGTTTCTATATATTTTTACATTGCTTTTTTGTCTCTTTTGTCTTAGTTTTCCTTTTGATTCATTTCTGTTTCTAACCTTGATAAGGTAAAAATGAAGTTATTAAGCGTGATAACAGATAAACAGGATCCGTCCCTTGACCTCGTTAGCGATTTAAGAAACCTTTTCAGTTTGCTAGGGAGCACAACTCTAATATTTTGATCATTTCCCTTCATATTTCTGGTAATATGATTCAAAAAAAATTAGGGGTATTTTTTCACTTCTCACTTTGAACTCGAGAAGATGGCATATAACAGAAAGTGGCTTCAAGATTTGTATTACATGCTTTAAAAATTTTAAGATTTTATTAATTCAGTTTTTAATTTTGCATAATATACAGTTGGCAAAATACAATAGCTTTACCGTACTCTTTAGATTTAACACCAAAATCTTTTGATGCGGCTAAATAATAAGTTTCGAACCAGAAAAAAATTTAAAAGGTTCTTGCAAAAGAAGCATTTTTGCATTTCCTCAGTAAAATACATACTGCGTTTATGTGTTGATAGTTGACAAGATTATATTAATGTAATATGTTAGCTATAAATAGTCGTATACTTTTTTGAAACTGGACATCTTATTTGCAATGTTCTTGAAGTAATTGAGAATGGCACCTAGACCTAGATAGGCATTTCGAGACATGAGATATTGTATCATTAAGCTCTATTTAAATAGAAAATCTTACCTAGAAATTGAAAAAGCGATTAAATTAACATTCATAATTGTTTGATTCATAGTGACAATGTATGAAAAAATTAGATGCATCGAAAATAAACGTGCACTTAAACGTTATAGAAAATTAATGAGATCAAAAAACTGATGTTCAAACAGCTTTAATATTTCCCATATACTCAGCTCAAAAAGTAGCTAAAATCTTTCCACTGTCTTCTAATATCAGAGAAATACCTAAATAAATTAGAAATGTTAAAATTAAAAACCCTGAGAAAAAGCCATCCATAAATGAATCTATTCGAAGAAAATGCTGGGAGTCTGCTTTGACCTATAGAAGTAAACCAAAGAATTTTCGGAAAACAACGATTTCTCTGATGAGACTAAGTTTCAAATTTTCTCTCTAACAAGCATTTGAAAAATTTGGTGTAAAAAGTAAATGCTTCAGAACCAAAACTTGTCCTCCAAACTCTCTAGTATATTGGGTGCGCTGTTATAGTTTGAGGATGTATGGCTGTGTAAGAAACTTGGGTTTTATTGACACTATAATGACATATTTAACACATATTGAAGTGTTGCGGTATGCACCCGTGTAGTAAGCGGGTGTGAAAGAACAGTCCCACATTATCTCATGCATGTCGAAAGAGGTAACTAAAATGGTTAACCACTGTCTGAGGGTATAGCCGTGCACCCTGCCCCTGGGTATTATATCAGGGGACCTGAGGGATTTGCCTTCTTTAGACAGGTCCGAGCATCATGACTCCTAGGCATCCTGGTGATCTTTCCCTTTTCCATGGAGTTTACTGCCTTTGGTAAACACAAGTGGCTCGCCTTCGGGATACCATAGCGATCCTACTCTATTTTCTATCCTCCTTCTTACTAACCAATATTTTCTTTTTTCAATTTTATCAAATGACTAGATCACAGATTTTTGGCGCAATATGGCCACATTTGGCTATTATACACTCGCTTAGCTTTTTAATTTTTTCGCTTGTCTAAATCATAGTTTTACCTCATTTAGTGTAGACCCGTGTAGTGACAGAATGACAGAATAGTCCTAATGCAACTGGCACATGTCGTAAGAGGTGACTAAAATGGATACCCAGCATCAGGGGGTATAGCCGGGCACACTGCCCTTAGGGATTATCTCAGGGAATTGCCTTCTTCAGGTAAGTACGGTGTGGTAAGTACGGGCATCATGACACCGAGGCACTCTAGTGATCTTTTTTTACTCATGGTGTTTACTGTCTTTGGTAAACACGGGTGACACCCCCCCCCCGGATACCCTAGTGATCCTTCTATATTTTCGACCCTCATTTTTGTCAACCAATTTTTGTCTTTTTTCAATTTCATTTCGTCCAGACCACAATTAAATTTTGTTTGGCGCCGCATAGCCATATCTGGCTCTTGCACCAAAAAAACTCATTTAGCGTAGCATAGCTACATCTCGCTCTTGCGCCATTAAAACACTACCATTCACTAACGTGTTGAGGCATTCCTTATTAAGCATTGTTAGGAAATTAGGCTTAGAGTAAACTTTTCACTTTTACAGGATATCAACTCAAAGCATACTGCTAAGGTCACGCACACATGGTTACTTTACAATGCTTGAAGGCGACTGATAACTATACTATAATCTCTATACCTGAACCCTATTGTTTTTGTTCTTGTATGCTCGAATCCAAAAAACGCGTACAATGGCTACCAAAATTGAGTATATGCCTTCCTTTTTCGACATTAAAAGAATTGTTTAATTTAGTTTAGTGTTTATTAACGTCACACTAGAAGCAACACGAGGGCTATTGACGACAGACCTCGTAATTTTGAACCTCAGTCAAGTGAAGCGAACGACACGTGAGCTGTGTGTGGTCCCCCCCCCCTCTCCTAACCTAAACAGCACACCAAAGAGAGGACTTTGGGCCCGACAGATTTAACGTGCATCAGCTCCGGCTACACGGCGGATCTTTAGTGGCCAATGCTCGAACCCACGTTTGAACGAATGAGTGAGTGAATGTAAAGTTATTGGCACAAGAGCCAGATATGGCTATGCTGCGCCAAACAAGAATTAACTGTGGTCTAGACGTGAAGTTGAAAAAAAGGCAAAAGGTGGTTGATAAGAAGGAGGGTCGAAAATAGAGAAGGATCGCTAGGGTATCCCGGGGGCGTATCACCCGTGTTTACCAAAGACAGTAAACCCCATGGGAAAGAAAAAGATCACTAAACGTTTGAACGAAAACCGCTATAATTTTATAATTCAAATATAATTTTATATGAAATATAATTTTTATTATTTATTTATATATATATATATATATTTATATGAAGTATATTTTTTAGTAAATGAAAGACTGTCATCCTGGTTTCGTTTAGAAATGGAAGGTTTTTTCCTCGCCACACGACCATTAAAGCCTGCTTTCCTGAGTACTCTGCTAATTGTTTCAGCAGAAAAAGGTCTTTGTATCGTAGATGAAGTGGTTGCAACAATTTTTGGAGCACTCAGCTTTAGAGCTTCGGTCATTTTTCGTAAGATCCTCTTCTTGGTTCTGTCACCCAGGATCACCTTTCGTCCTCTTCGGGAACATTTTTAATGTGTCCCAACTCTTTATACTTTTTAATGATTTTTTAACACATTCGTGACTTCGTTGAACTATTTTTGCAATTTTTCTAAGAGTTTTACCTTCTTCAACCAGTTTAGTGATCAGCTCTCTGATTTGAACTACAGTTTCTGTTCTAGATTTCATTTTAAAGATTAAATATTAATATTTCTACAAGAAACTCGTACATTAGGATCTAACACCATTGCCAGCATTAAACGTAATAACTTAAGTAAAACAGTGATAGCTAATTTATCAGGTTGTGGTCATTTTCTACAAAGTGTATACTTAATTTTGTGACATCAATTTGTGTCATTTAATCTGAATGAAAATAATTTTATTATTATTTTAACTTCATACTTATTTTTCGGATAAATATCTTATTTAAGCAGTGATTTGTCATTTCTCTTTGACAAATAACCTTTACATAAAACGTTTTACCATATGTTTGCATTTTTAAAGTAAAGAAAGAGAGTTGTATACTCAATTTTGGAAGCCACTGTATCTCCAGTAAAAATGGCTTAATTTATCCGTACACCTTCGAAGAAAATTTTTTGAAATACATTGATATTTGTTATAAAAATACTTTTTTATGCTAAAATATAACCTAAAACTATAAAAAACACAATTAATAATTTGCTTTTAAATCAAAAAAAATTTTTGGAGTGAAAAACATAGTGAAAATAGTACATAAATTGATTATTAGAATAACGCTCATAACTCAAAAGTAAACAAAAATATCATTATTCTGTAACTTTTATCTTATTCATCATAACATTTTTGGGGGCTGGTACTACTTTCATGATGAAAATCTTATTACAATAATTTTTATTGTGTTTCGAGTCAAATAACAATGAAAAATCATAGAAAAGTTACAACAATACATGATTTACACCTTTGTTACTAAAAATATATCAATTTTATAATCATGAAAGTGGTAGGGGTTCTTAACAATTGTATAAGGAAGACACTTGCAAAATTTCAATTAATTTGGTTCATAACTTTTTCTGATATCTACGTTGCCATATGTAAATATGTCGAGAAAACTCATTTTGAGAAAAATCAAAAACAAACTTTCAATTGCAATTTTTAATAATAAACATAATAAAATATATTTAAAATGCCCCTGATTTATATATAACACCTTCTTTGCTTTCTAATACATTAAATTTTTTTTCCTAAGAGCTCTGAGTATTTTTCGACGCTGCTTTACATTTGGTGTTGAATGACGTGCAGCATCAAAAATTCGACAACTGTCAAGGTGTTTGTAAGATTTTAAGGTAAAATAACCAGGCGTTAGATTTAATTTCCTTAAAATTTCAACACAGCCCTTGTACCCATCATTAAACTGTATAACAGCATCCAATGCACCAGATTTTAAAATTTTAAGGCACACAAAAACCTCTTTCGGTACCCTCTGCCAAATTATGCCATTAAAACATTCATTGGCATTCTGTGTCTTACAATGAAGGCACTTTGACAGAAGTTCTTTAGAACACAGTTCTAAATATGTAGGTTTAATTAAATTTAATATATCATTGGATAAGCCATTATATTTTTCTTTGGGCTTTTTGCCGCATGACAGTGCTCGCTGATAATAACACCAGCTATCTTTCCCGATAGGGCACTGTCCATGCATGGGTTTCTTGCCACTCGATGCACAGTGGTACAAGGCCGCAATGACATTCTGTTGAAGTTTGAGTAGATTGCCTACATTACTTCGAACAGCAATTCCATAGTAATTTTGCAATCTGTCAATAAACGAATCAGTAAGTTTACCTTTACCAGATAAACTTTTATTTTTGGATTTCAGTTTGCGCAATCTCGCACCTACTCTTTTCTGAACATGCCCAATGCATTCCAGTTTAGTTACGCTATCTTTCCCATATGTGTCTTTCACGCTGATGAAGCCTTTAGAATCCCCGTCTCCATAATAGTGAGAATATTTCAAACCTCGTTTCACAATTGATCGTTTGAAGATCCTGTTTGCGCCAACAGCTTCCATCTTTAATGAGGAACCTTTAAAATTGCTTCGACACACATGATCTGATTCAAGCGTCTCGGATACAATACCTTTAGGCATTTTCGAAAGCTTTCTGCAGGTCGGACAATATGATGACATTATTTCAATGTCCACTACTTTGCCAGTGTCGATTGACAAAGCAGCAACACACCCATTCATAGAAGTGTAACCTCTATGCTGCCATGTTCCATCGACAGAAACACCGCATTCAACTAATTTATTTTTAGATGAATGAATATTCAAAACTTCCTTAGCTGCCTTTTGCATAGACAGTTCACTTACTTCTGAAATCACAGACATAAGTTTATTCTCATGATTGGTGTATGCAGTTTTACTGAGCCTGGGTAAATTTAATGTTGCACATAATTTATATGCAGCAGAAAAACCTTTCCCAATTTGTTTCATGGCATAAACAAATCTTGCATTTATCTCAGGATAGTTTAATGTTTTCTTCGAGCTGGAAAATCCTGTGCAAAAGTCAAAATGCTTACATTTTATTGCAAAGCTTGAGCACAATCCATACCTCGAGTCTTCACGTAACAGCAAACCATCCTGGAAGCATTTGGGGCAACAAAGTTGTAAAATTGAGCATAGAAGGAGTTCTATGTCAATAATTCTGTTGCCGGTTAGCGGTTTATTCTCATATTCAGCAATTTCTTCATCTAGAATGGCAGAAAGGTTCAATTTTGAAGCACTGGCATTAGCAGTTACAGTACTATTTTTGCTATCATTTTTGGTAAAACCATTACCACGAAATTGTCTTTTTCTTTTAACACTAATTCTCCTTTTTGAATTTCCCATTTTAAACGAAAAAAATTGAGCTTTTCAACAATAAAAACAATCTTAAACAGAAACTTATAAGAATGAGAACAGAAACCAAAACAGATGTAAACAAACAATAACGATTCTCTTTTCTTGCCAGATTCAAGATAAAAATGTATTTAAAAACCTGTTGCCAAATGTATTTTCAAACATTCTGAAAATTCAGATTCATTCATCAAAAATAAATAAAATTTATTTATTTTGTACCATTGTACATATAAAAGATATTTCGAAAAATAAAAATGTAAGCAAACATTTCTTCCAACTTCCTGTCTGCAGAAATGCACTTCCGGTTTCAAAAATCAGCTAACGAGTAAAATTCAAATCCCTGTAACTTAAGTTCTAAATAAGGTATAAGCAAAATTCAAACACTATTAGAAAGAAAAAGTTTAAAATTTAAACTGATGTTAAAATTAGAAAATCGAAAATTTTGACAAAAATGACGTTTTAAAGGTGTACGGATACCTTAAAAGAAGTTCTCATTGAATCATGAATTAACATAGACTCAATTGTCTTAAGAAAAGTTAATGGAATCTATGCAATAAAATTTGGAAGCAGTCATTATAGCTAGAGGACTTCACACAAAGTATTAATTTGTTTTTATCTAATTTTTTCTTAATTACGTACCACTAATGAAGTGTACAAATATTGCTTTGTGTATTACATTTTTGTATATGTCTGTTAAAATGTAAAAAATATGATTATTTTTATTTTTTTTTCTGCTTTACGAGTTATGTTTTAAACTCGTATTATAAAACATTAAATTAATATACTATACGAATATTGTTGTTTGCTCAAATCTATAATTTTATTTAAAGCAAATCACGTGTACAAATAATTATTTTGCCAATTACATTGCTATTGAACAATATCTTTTCCTTTAAGCTTTCATTTGAACATTATAATTTTTCAGAGTTTTTAAGTTTGTTGTGAAAGGAAACTAAAAATTGTTTCATCAATTAGAGAATAAAATCTGAATGAGCTATTGACAAGAGCTTTCATACTGTAATCCCAAAACTAACCGACACAAAAAAAATTATGTTTGGGATGAAAATGTTCAATTACAGCTTTGATCTTATAGATTTCAATCACATGTCTGCATTAAATTTTTTCTCTGATTCTTAAGCTTTCAAAAACATTAAATTCAATTTATAATTTAAATCTTATCAAAATTCTTACATTGATTACTTTGACGAGAACTATGTATTAATCATCTAATTAATGCAAACTCAGAGTTATAGTATGTTAAATTATATTTTAAATATGTGAAAGAACAACGTTTCAAAAATATAGCTTTCTAGAAATTTACAGTAAAAATTGGTTATAGCATGGAACTATTTTTGAGTAAATCTCTTCTTTTAACAATATTTGTACATTTTTCAAGACTTTTTGATTTGAATTAAAACCCTAAAACCTTGTGAAAATATTTTTATTAAAATTATATATATAAGGGTCGCCCAAATGAAAGTGGTATTGTTGTAATAGCTCCGTCATTTGAAGAGAAAGATTAGTACGCATGCCCCTAATAGAGGGCGCAAAGTGCTGGGGATGCGTGCGATATCGTCAGATCTCGCCAGATGCGTGTGTGATAGCGTGGTAGCATGTGGGAGGAATTTTTCGATAAACGTGTACAAAAGAAGGTCTATCTTCCTACCTTCTGAATACAAGAAGGAGCGGGGAATTGATTGACATTTACGATCTCAATGGAGTTCTGAAATCTGTTAACAGGATAAGGAACTCCATGATCGACTTCCCGACCAACCCCGTCTTTAAAGACACTGTTCCTTTGTTCGCGAATGCGACTGCCCGTCCTCAAAAAGTTAAAAGGCATCGCTCGCCTCTTGGATGCCTCCAAAAGGTATCAACGCGCGATCGTGCAATTTTTAACAGCGGAAAATATGAGTGCTAGTGAAATCTTTCGTCGAATGTAAAATACGTATGGCACAGAGTGTATAAGTCGCAAATCGGTATTCCGATGATGTAGGGATTTTCGTAGTTTGAGAAGGAGTACTGACGATAGGTCACGACCTGGTCAAGCAAGTGTGGTTATCTCCAAATTAGGAGTTGGAGATGCAGACCATATCGCGAGAATTAATCGGCGAATTACCACTCTAGAAACAGCAGAGAAATGTCTGTCAGCAAAGGAAGTGTTTACACAATTACTGTTATTACAATTTTATATAGATATAGATAAAGAAATAGACATAGAAAGATAGATAAAGATAGATTGATTAAGCAATGTAAAAGTACAGATTTGATTGCATGTAACGTTTGAAACGGTTCTAAAATATTCTTTTTATAGAGCGAAAAGGTATATATTATTAATGAATTTTAATTACGAAAAAGCCGTTGCCATATGAAAATTAACGAGAATCCTCATTTAAGCAAAAGCGTCAAAAAAGCACATAGTGTAGTTTAAACTATTTAGGTAAATGTGAAGAACGTGATTTTAAGTTTTAACTTAAAATCAGTTTTGTAGATTGGTACATGTTATCCCGAGAAAAATTAATTTAAATGTCAAGGTGGATGAAAGTGTCGCAATTGATGATACAGATGGGATTTTTGAGGTTGGCCAAAGTAAATTTGACCCTTCAAAATAAAGTTAGTATTTTTCTTCTATTTATTTCTGATGTTGATCAAAATTAACAATTACAATTGATTACAACAATATTCCTAAAGGATGGACTATACTTAATTAAATTAAATTTTGAACTATTTTATACTTAAATTAAAAAAAAGGAAAACGGCACGTATGGAGAAACCAGATTTTGGTGTGGTTTAGCATCATTTCATTTCCTGTCGTGGGATAAAATGAGTTTGCACAAAGAATATTTATCATTTAAGTAATACAGTTTAAAACATGGGATTTGAAATTCAAATGATTACATATCTTAAGTTTAATTTAGTTATATATAAAATCACCTCAATAACGAAGTGGTGCGGGGTAAACTAACCGAGGTTGATTATGAGCAAATGAACTGAGATTTTAAATTCATTAAGATATGCACCATAAAAAGCCGATTCTTATGACAATTACTGTAATTACTTATCATTCTTCATTTTCGACCCTTCTTCTTGCCATTATCTTTTTATTCCCTTTTTCTAACGTCTAGATCCCAGATACACATTGTTTGGTATAGCATAGGCAAATTTGGCTCTTGCGTCATAAAACTACACTTTCTACCTACTATACTTTAAATATCTGAATTTTTTTTGGAATAATTATTATTAACGTCGCACTAGAAGCAACACGAGGGCTATTGGCGACGGACCTCGTAATTTTGAACCACGGTCAAGTGACGAGGACGACACCTGAGCTGGCACCCCCTCTCCCAACATCCACACCACTCCAACGAGAGGACTTTGGGCCCCTAACAGATTTAACGTGCATCAGCCCCGGCTACACGGCGGGTCTTTGGCGGCCAAGGATCGAACCCGCGACTGAACGAAAACCGCTAGTCCACGACCTTGACCACTAGGCTACCGCGGCCCTTTAAATATCTGAACTTTGATTAACCAATATGAGATTAAAGGATAGATATTTAGAAGGGGCCAGATATTGTCTCGGCATGCTACTTCATGCATAGTTGCAGAGACATAGATTTAATTAAGTTTTACTCTTACATTCTTTTCCTACTGTTAAAATTCAAAGAAAAAAATTGTGATAAGGAGAAAAACGTCCGAGAATATTAGGTTTCAAGACAAAATAGCATATTTAGTTAGTGAAGAATTCTATCATAAACAAATTTGCGTAAAGTTTGAGTTTTTTCTCAATAACTTTTTCCTTATAAATTCATACCGCTGACAAATTTCCAAAGAAAATTTTGAAAGAATATTTATCAGTATAGTGTTTAGATGAATTAAAGGTCTTTGTCGCATTCCATAAACTATTTAATTGTATCCGTAGGTTTTTTTAAAAAAAAATTACCGCAAGAGTTTTTGATAGGACTCTATATTAGCAAACACTTTGACGGAAAACAAAATGGCTCCCAAAAATGCAATACACCCAATTACCAACTTTATTCTATAATAAAAAGTTCAAGATAAAAACCAACTTTTTTTATATGGTGGCAAAGCTTATTAAAATAAATTATTGAAGTAATAGTTAAAATTTTTTAAAAAAAAATCCTCATATCTCTAGTCTTTAAGATCACTCTCTTTGCGTAATTCAATGCATCTTCCATAGATGGTACCAGGTTACTACACAAATTACATTAAAAAATATATTGAATTGTTAGTGTAAACACGTCGCAAATGTCTAAATATTGCATTGTTAGGCAAGTAAGAACGATTCCCAAAGTTTAAGCTTTTGCTTAATGGGAAGTTGGTTAAATTAACGATCGAAAATTTGAAGACACATACACTCACCCACACCGAGTGAAATACAGAAGAATGTTTAAATGCTTAACTTATTATAAACAGGTTTTTGTCAATGTTTTTTTTATCACTTCGGTCGTATCTGTCAAACTAGCAGTGACCAATTTCGGTACTAATCATTTGGAATTGATGGTCGTTCAAGTGCTTCAGTTTTGTTTTACTGAAAGTAAAGAAATTAGGTGCTTGAATAATGCGGGTTTGATAGCATTCAATGTCCAAAATGAAGTAAAAATTAGAATTTTGGAATGCGAGTGAGTGTACAGTTTATTGACGCAAAAGCCAGATGTGGCTATGCTGCGCCAAGCGATTGAATTTGAGACAAAAGGTATGATTGTACCGATTCTTATCGATTGGATTGCTCATTAATATCATACTTAGCAGAAACATGGAGACTAGTGGAGGTGGACCTCGCAAGTGGAGAGGACGACATTAGAGCTAGAATATCCCTCTCCGAAATTCCACATCATGCAATTGAAGGACTTGGAGGTCGGACAGAATTTAGTACTTCAACCCCGCAACACGGTGGATCCTTAGAGGCATCCGGTCTCGAAACCACAATTCGACGGAAATGGTCAGCCGCGTACGTGTCTACTTGCTACCATCACACGATTTTGTTAGAGATACCATGGAAACGCTTGAGAGTAACCTCGATCTATGCATGAGCGTCGAAAATGGTGTATAGTTAAATTCAAGTTATTTAGGTACTCGACATTTTAATTGTAACTGGATATGTTACTAAGCTAGGAATTTAGAAGAAATTCTCAATTTGCAACACGAACGCGAAAAAAAAAAAAATGCAAGGTTAAATTATTGACCGTTTTTGCTCTGCCAAGAAACTTGCTAGTAATTTATATAGTATTAGATACTTCCTTCCCCCCAAAAAAAAATTTATACACAGCTGAAGAGCATAGAAACAAGCAAAGTTAAAGGAGAGACTTCACCTACAAAACTTGTACCTCAGCCCGGTACACTTAGATTATAATTGGCATAACTATGTTAAAGTGCTTACAAATCAGTGATTCAATAAACTTTTATTGTGCATCTCAGAAGAAATTTATTTCATTACTTGAATTTTCAACGTTTCATTCTGTAAAAATACACAATTTGTATGAATTTAGAAATATGTACGCATATCTTGCAGTTAAAGACGGTTTAGATTTAATTGTATAAGAAAATAATGAAGTTATTACAATAACCCGTGCGTTTTGTTGTAAACTTCATACCATCCATTTCCTCAACATGGCTACAGAAAAATGCTTGTTCTAGTTCAAATATAATTTTCTAGCACAAATTAAATATATCTTGACACATTGTTATGAATACAGTTAGGGATCTTATTTATAATCTTCAGGCGTAACTTAAATAGAGCGTGTGAATTTATCCAACTTCAGTTATTACACCAATTAATATTTTCGTAATAATTTAAAGCAACTCAATTATATTATTTTGAGACATTTTTAGTTATCAGCAAAATGTTAAACTAGTCAACTGGAAACAGATTGGAGGTATAATCAGTTTATTTAATGTCAGTTCAAATGCCAGCATTTGCAGATAGAGTGCGAGAATAGATGAAGTTAACTTAGAGACATAAGAAATGAGCTGGAGCTGATAATTTGATTTATCCATCCCATGAATGCAGGAACTTTGATATAAATACTAGGTACATCTTCTCTACCACATCCCAAGCTCCAGGAAACTAGGCCCACCAGTTCGTGGAAACCACCAATCTCGCAGACTAGAGGACCACCAGCATCGCCCTAAATAAAGAGAAATAATACATTAATATGGAATAAAAGTTTAATTGCTTATAACAGTTTCCCCCGAGTTGCCTCTAGTAGTAGTTCAATAATATGGCAGATTATTCCAAGATATTCTCTTATAACGTTAGAAATCGACAATAGCATGGAAAAACCAATTGAATCATTAGAATTTCGCATACATTAAGCTTCAATTCTAATTACTTCATATCTAATCCATTGTAAAATTAAAGCTAGATTCCAAATTTCAAAAACAGTCTCCCGTAAATTATGCGCTACCATTTTTGTTCCCAAATGGCTTTAAATGACACGTTGCATAATAGACTCTGAAGGAACAAAAGTTCCTCCACTTGCGCACAAGGTAATTGGAGTGAAGTTTTATTAATAGATAGGATGCGAATTAAAAATGAATTTTGGTAGATTCTTTATTAACGTACTATTTATAAGTAGCGCATGTGCTAGTGGCGACGGAGCTCACATCGAGTTTGTCAAGTGACGAGGAGGACATCTAGGCTAACACTTCCCTCTATAGACCACGCTAATGGGAGTACATTGAGAACAAATTTAACGTTAATAAATATAGCAGGCAGAATCCAAACCCATAAGTGACGGACAGAATGCTGATCGCGAGTTCGCACCAGCATTAGGACCACTAGGTTATTGTGGACCCATTAAAAGGAGCAAGATTGTTATGACAAAACTTGGAAAATACAGTTCAATTACTCATTTCAGCAGCTTCAAATAACGACATTACCTAATTCAGTGTACTTGCATTAATTTTGATGTCTGGTTAAGTTGCACAAGAAAGACTTACCTGACATGAGTCTTGTTGACCTTGACCTCCTGCACAGAAGCTGCTTGCAGGTAGAATAAAGGGGTTCGCCAAAGCTTCCGTCACATTGGTCATGCATTCCGTGTCATCGATTATTGGCACTTGGGCTTCTCCTATCTTTAGCGACATATCACCGTCTGAAAGGAATGGAAGCTTAGAATTTTCTCCAAACAAAATGCAAAAGTGAATATCGAGAATTTAAGAGCTATATACCCATTGATACGAATCCATAGCCAGTTACGGTGCATTTGATGCTGCCTTGGGGCATTTTACCAGATGTTGGAAGGCATACAACGCACACGTTGCCGTTCAGCTTAACTGGCTTTTGAAGCCGCAGAAGAGCAATATTGTTGTCCAGATTAATAGTGTTAAAATTGTGATGAATGAAAGTTGACATAACACGGATAGTCTGTCCCTTGTTGTTATCCTCCGTGCTTTTCAAGTCCGTTACACCAACTCTCACGAAGATGGCTTGGTTTTCGTTTGTTGGCCTGCAAATTAAAAGGTTTCAGAGATTAAAATACAAAAACCCTAAATTCTATAGATAACATTTGAAAGAAACAGATTTTGAAGCGCATTGTAAGGTATTATACCTAACCATCTATACAATACAGAAATTCAAGCGCAAAACTAACCGAGTGAGTGAATGTAAGGTTTATTGGCGCAAGAGCCAGATACGACTATGCTGCGCCAAACAAGATTTAACTGTGGTCTAGACGTGAAGTTGAAAAAAAGATAAGTGATTGACAAGAAGGAGGGTCGAAAATAGAGAAGGATCGCTAGGGTATCCCGGGAGTGCGTCACCCGTGTTTAACAAAGACTGTAAACCCCATGGGAAAGAAAAAGATCACTAGAGTACCTCGGGTTCGTGAAGCCCGTACTTACCTGAAGAAGGCAAGTCCCCGAGATCCCCAGGGGCAGGGTGCCCGGCTATATCCCCAGACGCTGGGTATCCATTTTAGTCGCCTTTTACGACATGCATGAGCTACAGTGAGACTATTCTGTCATCCCCGGTCACCACACGGGTCGCAAAACTAACCGAACCAGGTACTTTTTTTACAATTTTCTTAGAGTAGAGTTGTTACTTACGCTACAAACATTTCATTCTTGGGGTCAACACGACTCTGCAGCCCAGCCAAAAAAAGCCATTTCATAAAATTAAAATAATCATAACAAATTTTTAACTATGCATAATTGATAACGAACCTTAACAATTACAGGAGTTTTGAATCGACACAAACCACTTCTCACCAATAACAGTGAATATTGGTGGCAGAGTATAAGACAGCTACTACACCTTTTGCACATAAAGCTAAACAGCCGACTAGATTTCAATGTCAAGTAGATAATTGTAACAAACTTTCGTGTTTTTTTTTTTTTTGTGCATTTAATCACCTGGAGGCAAAAGTTAAAATTTTGCATTAAATCTTTTGCATTACCCGTGCCTCGCATGCAATACGTATTAGTTTTATCATCACTTTATTTAAAAATATCCTACGAATACGTTTCTTTGTACACAGGAAAATTTATCATTTTTTTACTGCGACTCTAGATTATCCGCTTGATATGCAGCAATTCTATTAGCATCCGTTTTAAAACATCACTAGAAATAAACCTCCGGGGTCAATTGCAAGGAACAGTATTCCTTCAGTTCACTCAGAAAGGTATATTAACCATTACAACATGGTTGAGAATGAGTAACTTTTACTTTGAAATCGGCCCGCAGATTGAAATTGGCTCCATATATTTGAGCCACAAATTATTGGAAAGCTACCATCGGCAGTTGCCATTACTTTTCATGGGATACAAGTATGAGATAAGTGTGCATTCTACTGTGTATTTAAAGTCAAATGAAATAGACTTTAATATACAGAGCAATTCTTTAGCCCCTATTCCCATGAACAAACTTTCAAAAACTAAGCACTTGCATTTTCGTGGTAAATGCTCCTTCCAAAATTCATTTTGAAATTGCTTCATTAACATACAAACGATAGCCATTACTCTTACGAGAGAAATTAAAAACTTTCTTACCCAACCACGCAATGAGCAGCCGTTAACACCCATGAGTCGCCGATAAGAGCTCCTCCGCATATGTACTGGTTTTGAACATTTATAATTGCCACCTACAGGGAATTAAAGCATTTTACTTCTAGGTTACTTAAGCCTATACATTCGCAAGCTCTTAGAGTTCGAATTTAAATATTACCTGCCAGCACCATTCACCAGGCAAAGCTTCTTTACCACCCACTACACGAGGAGTATCTCGTCTACCTTTGATACCACAACCGTGGAGCACCTTTTCGGTAGAAGTAGCTACGGAATACGAAATTAGATTAGGATAAAGCTAAATGGACAAGTCACGGGTGAAATCAATGCGATCTCTTAAGAAAATTTTAAAATGCATAAAAACAATTCAGAATGGAAAGTATACATATTAATAAAAAGGTAACTTACGAGGATCTTTAAAATAAGGAGATAATGATTTCAGGTATTCCTCGTGGTCTTCAATGTCCTTTAGTCGAGCACAGCACACAGATTTCCCTGGGCACGCAAAGCCGTCGTAGGTAGCATATCCCCTGAAGCAAGTGAATCTTAGGAAATATGACATACAAGAGCCGGGACAGGCAGGTCTGGAAGTCTTTCCGTCATAAACAACTGGGGTATTAGTTTCCACAGGTGGTTCATCATTGTCATCTGGAATTACAATATCCTCCTGTATCTCATCCTTAGACTCCGTTCCCAATTTAGAATCCGATTCAGATTGCTCTTGTTGTTCAACAGGAGTTTTGGGAACAAAAGTGGGCGGATGCGCAACACGAGGCAGTAAATGTTGATACAAGCCACCTTCGGAATCGCTGTATATTGCTACTGCACCGGCAGGAAGCGGGTATGTTATCAATTTTTTCAGCTGCATTCTCTTAAGATTATTATTATTTAAACGAGGAAGCCGATATATTTGACCGTTAGTATTAACTCTGAAAACCGTTCCTGCATCATCAACAGCCAAATGTCCCAAAACCATTTGTGGCCTCTTGGAACTTTCATTTGGGTCAGGAAATTGCATCCTATATAGAGATGGGGGTTGGACAAGAGCTTCCGTTGACCGAACCATGCAACAAGTCGTTCCCCTTTTGCAAGTGGTTGCTCCCAATATCAGCTCGTTTGGTGGAAAACAATATCCCAGCATATTTTGTGGAAGACATTGTCCTGTGCATTCTAGAACAGCAGAAGCTGTAGACTCCTTGTCAGATGATCGTTTTATGCAACATTTTGAATTTAAAGGACAAATGAACTGTGGCAAAATTTGTTCACAAAACATGGAGTGGGAAGGGTGCACGCAAGTACCCGGACAATATTCTTGCATGGACGGCACTGCTCGTTTCACGTGAACACTTTCCTCATCTTCCAACTCATTGGTGTGTTCATTATATACTGCTAGTGCATAACCTTTGGTTACACAACAAGTGGTATCGGATGTACATATCCCAGGAGCTTTCATTATGTAATCGCATTCCTGAATTAGTACATCGGGTATGCAAGCCCCAGGACAGAAATAAGTTTCAGATTTATCCTCAACATTAGATTCTGGATTGAAGGAGTCTGGGTATAATATATACCTCGTATCCTCAACATCCACATCTTCGAAGGAACTCTCCGAATCATCACCTTGAGGCAGAAATTCTGAAGCAGTTTCCACATCAACAGCACCTAGAGTTGTGTAACCCAAGTACGAATCTTCAGTGGACGATACAGTTTTAAACTCTACACAACAAACCAGGTCAGCTTCTGCACACGCAGTATCGTTCAAGAATACTTTGCAGTCATTTTCTGGCACGCAACTCCCTGGGCACTCAAAAGGAATTGTAACTGAAACGAGAAATAGAGTTAAATTACATCATGCATTTCATTTCATGAAGTCACGTTTGGAAGGCGTGTACACATGCACCAATTGTATATTTTGACTTGTAATATGGAAATTTAAGATGGATTTGCAAGTTCAATTCTCTCGCACTTTCTGCCCCTCCAACGAAACGCCATCAACTCCACATAATTGCAACAAAAAAAGTATGTTCATTTTAGTCTCCCAAATCCAATTATAGATATGATCACGGTCTCCCAGACATATTTTAAAGCTATAAAAACTCAACTGGCTTAGTTTAGTGGGGATTACAATATTTGCCAAGCCTGGTTTGTGAAAAAGAACTCTCATTTCGCCAAAAATCCGTTGTTCGAAGAGGTAGGATCTCGTGCGTTACCGGGTTTCGAACCTGCGGCACCAACTCTAACATTGTTATTCATGAAGTTTAGAATATCCCACCTTCGATAATTATTCCTTTGAAAGGGTTGATTTGGTTTCAATGTCGCACTAGAAGCAACACAAAGGCCAATGGTGACGGACCTCGTAATTTTGTATCTCGGTTAAGTGACAAGGATGACACCTTAGCCGACACACCCTCTCCTAACTTCCGCACCACAACAACGGGAGACTTTGCCCCCCTCCAACAGATTTAACATGCATCAGCCCCGGCTACACGGCGAGTCTTTAGTGGCATCAAGGCACGAACTCGCAACTCAACGAAAACCGCCGGCACGAGTCCGAAGCCATGACTACTAGGCTACCGCGGCCACTATCGGCACCTTGAAAAGAGTGATTATGGCGGAAGAACCAAGTCTGGTTATGCAGTGACCAACATTCTTTGATAGTTCCACAAGCTCACACTTCGAAAAGCATTCAGGTCAAACCATGACTAAAACTTCCGTCAGAAAAAGCAATACTACTTAAAAAGTACATATATTTAACGTCACTTAAAGACACTACCAATAATGGCTGGAATTAAAAGTTTAAGTTTCACAGATTACCTTTGCAGAATACCAAAAATTAATAAGGTATAGGATATTGTCATCCCCATTTCCACCTGCAACATTAGAGGGAAAATTCGGGGGATATAGAAATGCATCGATTAACCAACATTCTCAATAGGATAACAATAAAATATTTCCATCGCCAGTATTAATAAAAACCCAAAATATCCTTAGAAGTTCACACAGTCTAGAAAGTTCCATATAAAAATTCCTGCAGAAAAGATGCATTTAAAATGGAAACTAAACCGAGTCTTTTTATTCCAATTAAATCTAAAAATACCAGACTCGGCAAGAAATCACAATAAGGAGAAAGCAGAAAACATGGAATTAACTAAAGCGAAGTAGTTTCCTATGCATTAACTTCTCGAGTGCCTTTAGTAATTGTATAATTAAAAATACGCTCAACTTTTCATCTCCATAATTCTCTTCCCAATAGAGATATCTAAATTGATTGTCAGCTTACGCATAGAACGAACATACGAGTATATTTGCTTCAAACAACTAGCTTGTTTTTAACGTGTGCAGACTACAGAGAAATTTTAAAATTCAATAGAGTTCTCCTCTCGAAGTTTAACGAGATTAAACAAATACATTCAAGCAATCATGAAGAGTTGTAAACACTTATGAAATAAAATAAAAATCAACTTACCCGCCTCAGTGGTAAACGTGGTTATAGGTTCACTGCCCCAACAAGTCTTAAACAGCAACAAGAAGTAAAAAACGAAACCCGGAAGCGAAACCATCTTCTTTTTAACACTTGTATGCAGATAGAAACACCTCGAATTCCAAGACGTACAACTTCACTTTATATAGCTAATTCACGGTCAGAAATTTATGCGTGCGCTGCCCGTTACGCAAAACAACGCGAACAACAAACATGCGCTTTGCCGTTTACCCATTTGTGAATCACGACGCTGAATGAACATACTAAAAGGACCTGTTTTCTACCTGTTAAGATAATTTCGTTCACTGGTTTGCTACCTACGCTACTTTTTGTTTCTTCCGTCTCTCTTTTTTTTTAAGTCATTCCCGTTTTCAACCTTACCAAGGTGAAACTGAAGCTGTTAAGTGTGGCAGACAAAAAAATATTTCTCCTTGACCTTGTTAGTGACCTAAGGACCTTTTCGATTTGCTCGGGAGCACAACCCTAAGGCCTCAATCATTTCGCGACATCATTTCTGGTAATGTCATTCGACGGAAAAGGTGAGGGTATTCACTTTTCGCTTTGAACTCGGGAAGATGGCGGTAAGTTTAAAGAGACTCTAATATTAATATTTATTAGCCACCCAAGGGGCTATTGTTTTGGATGCGGCGCTTGGGCGTACCAGATCACATTTCAATTTTTTTTTTATCGTTTGCTTCAATTTTAATTACATTCAGCTTAAACTTTTCAATTTAACAATTTGTCAATTGCTTGCATTACATGTAGCTGACATAATATTCGATTTAATAATTTATCGTGTGCTTTAATATTAATTATATATAAACTAAATATATTCAATTTAATAATGTATCGTTTCCTTTAATTTTAATATTGGAAAAGTTTACTGTTGTCCATTTCTCGATATTTAATTCTTTACTTTACTTTCTTATATTTAATTGAGTAATCAAATAATAATTATAAAAAATGCACCTTGGGTGTCTAAATCTGTTCTTTATAAAGCTTTGCATAGAACTTTTATGTATTTCTTAGTTTACTTATTAAGCTTTGAATTTTACTTAGTTTTAGTACTTAATTTGATTATTTTTTGTCGGTTAAATAATACATTTTATTGTACAAGGAGCTTTTGTTTCAAACTTCAATCTGAACACAGTAATATTTACACGGTTAATATCGAAAACAATTTTAAAGATTGTTATGGAAAGAAAATTGAGAGTTGGACCATCAATTAACAGTTAATAAAAAAAAATAATTTGCATGACGTTCTCAAACAGTAATTATAACATTCTGATTGGTACAGAAAAATTGTATGAAACAGAAATGATTATTAATAGCTTTGATCTTATAGATTAAAATCATATTTCATATTTGTGTTATAAATTCTTAAGTTTTTAATAAATTATAATCGATTTATTATTTAAGCCTGATCAAAAATCATTGTTTACTTTACTTTCATCATTGTTTATCGATTTATTATTTAAACCTGTTCAAAAATCATTGTTTACTTACTTATGTTGAATGAAAACCTTATTTTATCCAGTAATTAATACAAAAATAGTTTTTCAATATGTTGAATAAAATTTGAAATATAAGTTGGAAAAACAAAGTTTCAAAAACTTAGCTTTCCAGAAATGTGGAATAAAATTTGATTAAAATATACTGCAAAGATTACAAGTCCTGAAAGTAACATTCGTCTTTTTATCGTATTTGTGCGTTTTACATGAGTTTAATATAGATTGAAAGCTTCAGATAATTACTTTTAATTACGTTAAATTACTTTTGTTAAGAACTTCAGAATTGATTTTAACTCACACATATATCCATTTCGATACGGACTTTTTTTCCTAAAGCGAAATAATACAATAAAATAAAAATATTTGATGTTTGATTTATTAGAGTGATAATTATAAATACCAAAGTTTAATTAAAATTAAAACAATCCCAGTGATGAAGAAACTGGAGAGAGAGAGAAATAATTGTAAAGAGAATAAATTTAGATTTGTAAAACGATATATTGTAAAGATTTAGATTGTAAGACATGAAATCTCATGGTATGATTAAAATCACAAGCAACAGATTCCGTTAAGAAGCTTGTTCTCTCTAGAACTAAAAACTATCAGAAAAAGATGAAAAAATTATCTCTGAAAAAAGGATGGTGTCATCTGATCTCTTTCTGGACCAATCTTATTGTTATTTGTAAAATATGCATTTTGTTATACTCGATATATTTATTTAAATTAATTTAGAATATTAATCCAAATTGAAACTGTTTTGATGTAGAATTACTCGAAACATTTTTTAATTGAAATCATTCTTGGATAACGAGAGTTTTAGGACAATTATTCTGAAATTTGTATTTTGGTTAAAAGTGACTACGGTATGAAGTGGGGTAAACAAGGACTCTCGACTGATGTTGTTTCAATGGAGTCGATGGGTCTAATCCTGAATCCACTAAACACTCCCATCTCAGAAGCTTAATTTTTTTTAGGTAAGTAAATGCACATCCCGATTCAGATGTTCCCTAGTGATCTTTTTCTTTTCGATGAAGCATACGTTCCTTGGAAAGAACGGGTGACACCATAACCCGATATTCCAACGAATCTTTTTTTTTTTTTTTTTTTGACTCACCTTTTCATGATATTTTTCCCTTTTTCTTCAACATTTCTTACGTCTAGATCTTGCCTAAACTCCTATTTTCACTCACTCCACTAAAGACCCGTTATGTAGCGGTGTCCGTCGGGACTCAAATTCCTCTAGTTGGTTTATTCTGAAACTTGAGGATGAGGGGGCAGCTTGTGTTTCTTCCTCGTCTCATGACCGTAATTCAAAACTATGCGATCCGTCACCAACAGCCCTCGTGTTGCTTAATCCATTCATATATATTATTAAGCAAAAAATCAAGTTAAAGGTTTTAATAAAAGTAACTCGAATATGATTTTTCATGTCATCAACGAGTAATAGTTTAATTTAATCATACTTCCGTCAGAAATCGTAAGACTTCACCTACTATTTTTATATTTTATAAATCTACATAAGAAAATCAAGATATTTTAGAAACAGGAGAATCATTGGACGATATTAAGAAATATAAACAAAAGAAAATATTAATATAAAGTTTTACAAATAAATATAATTTCTATTTTCAATCACTTTATCATAAATTAAATTTTAAAATTCACTTTTAGTAATGTTGGATTGCGATCTTAAATAGCAATATTTTTTAAATAAATTTTAGTTTATATATTTATTTTCAGTCTTAATCCTACCCGCCAAACATGACTAGTTACCTTTTTTTTTTTTATTTCTCAGCGATTAATATTACTTATAAATCTCAAACAGGGAAGTTACAGAAGATCTAATGGTGACGGACCAAGCAATTTTCAACCGACAACGAGTAGCACACTGATTTTTCTAGTCAAAAACGGCATCGTTATTTTAGTGTAGATATTTTATTACAGTACAAAAGCAATAAATAAGAATACATGCGAATTAAGTTTTTTTTAATAGGGGTACCAAGAAAACTAAATGAAACATGCAATCGACATTTAAGTTGATGTAACTAGCTTTAGTTTAAAAACTGTTCCTAACTGTAAGTCGAACACCAACTAAAAATAATTAAATATTTATATATAATTATTTGCAACTATATACAATTTAATTAATTTTTATATTCTGTACGAACTCTGATTATATATCAGCTACGTAGCCTCATGGGCGCAGAGTTGTGTCGAGTCGTAGGCTTAAATCCAGCGGCCACTAAATACACGCCATGTAGTTGGGTAATGCAAGTTAAATCTGCCAAGATTCCATCCTCAAGAGCGTATCTTCTTCAGGTGAGTACGGGTATCACTCACCCGAGGCACCCTAGTGATCTTTTTCCTTTTCTCATAAGGTTAATTGCCTTCGGTAAACATGGGTGACGCACCCCCGGGATAAATTATCTATCCTTCTCTTTTTTTTTCAACCCTCCTCCTTGTCAACCTTTTTATTTTTTCCCCGTTTTTTAAAATTTCCAGATCCCAATTACGTCTTGTTACGCGCAGCTTAACCATCACTCACTGTGTCGAGATTCTAAGTACTCCCATTAGAGTGGTGTGGAAATTAACTGAGGGAGATGCTAGCTCAAGTGTCGTCATCTCACCAAGGGTCTAAATTACAAGATTTGTTGCCAGTATCACTCGTGTTGCTTCTAAGTACGACGTTGATAAGCGATCGATCATTCAGTCAAGGCTATGCCACCAATATAAAGAAAATCTTTGTAAAATACTGCAATCTTTGCCTTTGAAAACTGATCTCTCTATTGATTTAAAATAGGTTGGTTAAAACTAAAGTCCTTCTTTAAATAATTTAATTTAGTTAAATTAACTATTTCTATCCACTAAACTCTGCTCTAAAGACCAATAACAATTGCAATCAGAAAATCTCTCGAAATCATTTTCCCCACTCTAAACATCTGAAATATCCCAAATAATGCATTTGTACCTCAATCATATTCTCCTGATGAATGAATATGGAGTAAACTAAATCCTTTTTCGATGGTGGCGAGAGCTATTCTGGGAACCAAAGCAACAGCTCTCTCGTTCGTCATGGTAACGGTGCTGAAAAGCTGTTGGAAGATTATACAGAGTGTGTCCGAAAGCCGATTTCATTTCAAGCAGACTTAAGCACTGGAGAATGCCGATTCAATATGCGTTGGGGCGACTGTTAGGGAGTTGGGAAGAGGAAAGCACATTCTAAAGATGAGTTATGCAAATGTGGAATGGCTTGTTGAAAGAAGGATATCAAGACTTTCTTTGGATTAGTTCGGGGAATATTCGAAGGGTATTTGACAACACTAAGATGAGAATTTTTTGTAACCCTTCTTTGACGACCATGGAAATTGTCTAGAATTGAATATCGCTTAAAGATATTTTTAAATCTTATTTTGAACTGTTTCTATTTTTCAGTTTTAAATAGTAAACTAGAAATTTTAGCGTTAAAAAAATCATAAATTCCAGATGTTTAGTATTTTTTTTAATAAAAGTTTAAAAAGAATTTTATGGGATCTTTGTAATATAGAGAAAAACTAGGGAGGGTTTTTTTTATGAAAGTTTAAAAAGAATTTTATGGGATCTTTGTTATATAGAGAAAAACTAGAAAAAGTACCAAAATTTTCTCTTTAAGTACTTTAATATTTGATTGATTAAATCAACAGTGAAAAACATACTAACAAGAGTATAAAGAGAGAAAATTCGTTTTTATTTTTTTATTGTTGCACTAACAAATTCGGCGCAGGTCAAACTCAATACTGTTCTTATTCAGAGTAAGATAACATAGTACGATGAGATGCACGAATGTGAGATATGAACGTTTTTTTAATTTATAAATATCATCAAGAACTGTACAAGAAATTTAAAAAACCTAATTAACACATAAAATATGGGAATTTCATTTAAATTTAGCAGCATCCGGCTGTACATTCGCTAAAAGTTATGTTGCTCGAATGGCATATACAAGGTTGCCCAATAAGTGCATGGACTGAAGGCATAAAAAGAAATGTATTGATTATATATCAATAGGAAGTTCATAATTCTCAATTTATGATTTTCCTGCATCGATATACAGTTTACAGCGCATTTTCCAAGGACGGATCGAAAGGAACTGGATGCGTCGGCTGTGGTGTCGTTTCGAATGACATCAGGCACAGTTACAGGCTCAACACTTCATGCAGTATCTATACTGCCTAAGCTGTCACCATTTACTGTGCCTCCGATTAATCGAAATATCCAGCCGTCGTAAGTTCGTAGTTTATACTGACAGCATGAGGGTCTTAGAAACATTGGTACATCTGGACGATTGCAGTCATCCTAATGTGATTAACATTGCCGAAATTATTTGCAATCTGTATTGCAGAGGTTATGTTATAAAATTATGTTGGACACCTAGTCGTGTAAGTACTTTAGGCAATGAATAAGCGTAGTCTGTGTCCCTATCGGCAACGAATCCTCTGCAACTCGCAGTCCAGCTAGAAAATATAAGACGCCTCATTTTAAAGCTTATTCATCAGACATGGCAGGAATCGTGGAGTCTTCAGTCCAATAACAAACTGCATTTAAGTTTATCATTGGAGAATGTCCTGTTCTTCTAATGCAGAGGGATCGAGTATCCATTGCCGCTTGATGGATATATCGTTTCACTCTAACACCTTTTTTGGGGAGGGTGTTCGAGTGTCCCTTCCTGCCATGTCCTACAGAGTTCACCACATTTTGACATTGACCCACATTTTAATTAACTTTCATCATCATCGTCGCGTTTCCTTTTAATTCATCAACTTTAAATATGGGTGGGAAACTCACCATAACGTTTTGCATTTTAAGAGCAGTGCTTTTACAATATTTGGATTTTTAACCTTCTCGCCTTTCTCATCACCTTGCATTTGTTTTATATTTTTAAACTAATGTAATTTGATATGTAATATTTTATTGGCGCAGCATAGATATAACTTGAGCTTTTGTGCAATTAATCTTAACTTTCACTCACTCACATAGTATTTCCAATTTTATGCAGAGCTGACGATCAACGTATGCGTCAAGGTCAGCTGGTTGAAGACCATTAAGCCGCATCAATTGTAGCGGAATAATTCCTCAGCACTTTCTTTTATGCCGGGAACAAAAGAAGTACAGTAAAAGCCAAATTGAAATGTTTGGTGTTGGAGTATCGTTACAATGTTGTGTTTAGTTGTACTTCCTCACAATTTTATGACGTATGACTGGACACTGACTTGTAATGAAGAATTCAGGTAAGGATGATTTTCGGACGTGTGGACCCTAATCCTCCTTGTCAATACTTTGCTTAAAATAAACTTTTACTTTAAGATAACAAGCATAAATTTTAGTGGACCATATTTTTCAGAAGACAAAAGTATCGACATCTTCCAAGCCATCTCGAGTTTTGTTCCTTTTAGAAAAGCGTTCTGGAATAATTCTTCAAAATATGTGGATCATAACGAATTAGCTGTAGCACGTGTGTTTAGTTTAATGCAATTTGATGACATACTGCTCGATTATTCGAGGCATTTACACTCGCAGGCAGTACTAAACAACTTTGGGAGAGATTCTACTACTTATCTCAAATAATTGACACGGGTCTCCTAGATTGCATCACATCTAGTTCCTCCCATAGAAACCACCCCTTCTTACACCTGGAAAATCAGTCTCGATAATTATTTCAGATTATTGTACAACGTTAAAACTGTTCAGTTTTCATATAATTCCAAAATGTTTTATATTTAAAATTACGGATTAATAATGCCTGAAATAATTCTTAATGGGTGGTTTATAGAAAAGTTATGATATCGCGAATTTAGCTTACAAAAGCCAAAGCCTTTAGTATCTATTGAACGTTTTCATGTGACATAAGAAAAGAACGGAAATATCCTTCAGGTCACGACCTTGGAACCAGTAATGTGAGAATCAGTCATGATCTCTAGCGCGCATTTTGCCAAATATTCGTGCAAATATTGAGCCGCCGCATCTTAAAGTGAATCACAAAATCTTTATATAGAAAAGTGGGAATTTTAAAGTAAGATTATGTGGACGTTTTTCATACATTTGACCGTGGCTTAAACTCAAGAATTTGTTCACCAACAGCATTTAGTAGCTCCACAATGGTGCTATAGAACTCCTTTCCAGCTTTAATACTAGAAAATAATAAGGTATAATATCAGTTTGATAAAGTTTTATTTTAATGTATATATACACAAATATTTTTAAAAATAGCGTGTATCACTTTTAATAAATGCGACTTGAATTATATTTGCACAATTTTAATGTAATTATGATTGTAATTTAAAATAAATGTACTATAAAATAACGGTTTACTGTTTATTCAATTAAGGGTAAACAATAACTTGTTGGACCACCATTACAATGTTTGACCTTTGTAGGTAGTAGACAAAATACACTTTGGTAAATTTAGATAATAAGTAATTATAAATTGTGTGCTTTTGACATTTACATCATTTCCAAAACATCTAATTAAGTATCAAAAATTAAAAATAGGATAATCAACTATGATTCTGAAATGAGAAACGAAAGTTACATCAATAAGAAATTTGTTATTGTGGACATAATTTACTGCAACTGATCGAAAACGGAAAGGAAGAAAAATTCTAATCAGGTACTAAAATTATAGATATCAAAGAATATTTACAGAGACCAATTTCTAATAATAAAATGAATCTGAGCTTTACATTGTTTTAATTAAAACCGAAAGTACTTTTCAATTATTAAATATTTCAATAAATTATCGAAATATTCAAATTCTAAGGGCGATTATTTTACTTTACGGTGGAAAGACAATAGTAAAATAACATGTATTTGAAGAAAAAATTTAACAAAATTTGAATGCAAATACATGTTGAATACTTAAATTCATTTTGAGAAACCTGAATGTAATCGATAAAAGCGATTGAAAAATACTAAGTCTCCTACAAAAAGACAATATAAGGTGAAAAAGAATTAAATTTGAATATTTTTCATACCTACCTATTAAGGCTTTATAGTACTTTTCGATCAAAATCCCTTCATAAATTTCTATAAAGTAACGGTAGGCTCAAAAATATTTACATGCAATGTAAAGTAATTTTGTCTCGTAACGTGAGTATCTAGTAGTGAAGGTCGCAATTTCGACCTACTTTCGTTTTGTCGAGCTTAGTTCGACCTAACCATTAAAGATTCATCTGTATACGGTCAGATGCACATAAATAACACATCAATCAATAACTACGAGACTAACCCAGGATGGCGCTCAGGAAAACCAATAACAGGTCTTTCTAAAACCTATTGCTTAGCAAACGTTGTCAAAATGTTAAGTCGATCGACCAGGATAACGTAGCTGAGTTATCGAGGTTGGAGTAAATCGTTTGTAGTGTTATTTAAAAACCGAACCAGGTTTGATAAACATTGTTTTTAATGGGTAAAAACACCGATGCAAGCGAAACAATGGATTGAAAATGTTACTGAGCTTCTTGTCCATCAAAAGAACATTCGTGGTTTGCCGAGTTAAACTGGCGATATTTCACAAATAGCTAGGAACGCTCAGGTGAACTCTGTGGAAGACGTTCAACCAGTAAAATGTGGAGTGAAGTATTATAATGAAGATCCGTAAAGTGAAGCTCCGTGAGATTGCTGAGATGACATCAGATATCATATGGAAGTGTACTTTTCAGAAAGGTTTTGAGTGAAGTGAAAAGTTTTCAGTGGGTTGCCGATCGATTGCTTTGATGGACAAAACAGCAACGAGTCGATGATTCAGAAGTTATCATATTTACTGCATAAAAGACTTCTGCGAAAAAGATTTGGAAAAGTCGTTGGAATGTGATCACCTAAAGGTGATTAAAAGGTGTTATGATGAATAAAAATTTGCAAAATGTTTGTTTTCAATGTTAGTCTCGGGAGTTATTGATTGATGTGTTATTATCTGGTGTCGTCCTCGTCACTTGACCAAAACTCAAAATTATGAGATCCGTCGCCAATAGCAATTCAGAGCTACGTTTACAATGCAAAAATCGGATGTCGGATTGACTCTCCTTCGCATTGGACATACTCGTTTTACTCATAAATATCTTCTGTTAGGTGGGAGGGCACCGAATGTCCTTCCTGTCATGTCCCTTACACGATTCATCACATTTTAATTTAATGTCTAGAGTTTCATCATCGTCACACTTTTTTTTAATTTGTATTTTTCACTTGTCAGATTGATAGGTGAAACTCCTATCCTAACATATTTGCTTTTTTTCGAATTTGAATTTTTAAATAACATTTATGATTTTACCTTTTTTTTTATAATGGTTTACAAATTTTTCGGCCGCGGTAACCTAGTGTCATGGTTGGCGGTTTTCGTTAAATCGTGGGTTAGAGTCTTGGCCACTAAAGATCCGCCGTGTAGCAGAGGCGGATGCACGTTAAGTGTGTCGGGGCCCAAAGTTCTCTCGTTGGCGTGGTGCGGAAGTTAGGAGAGGGGGATGCCAGTTCAGGTGTCCTCCTGGGGCAGCGGTAGTCTAGTGGTCAAGGTCGCGGACTAGCGGCTGGCGGTTTTCGTTCAGTCGCGGGTTCGATCCTTGGCCGCCAAAGACCCGCCGTGTAGACGGGGCTGATGCACGTTAAATCTGTTCGGGTCCCAAAGTCCTCCCGTTGGCGTGGTGTGGATGTTAGGAGAGGGGGGTTCCAGCTCAGGTGTCGTCCTCGTCACTTGACCGTGGTTCAAAATTACGAGGTCCGTCGCCAATAGCCCTCGTGTTGCTTCTAGTGCGACGTTAATAGAAACTAAACTAATCAGGTGTGGTCCTCATCACTTGACTGAGGTTCAAAATTTCGAGGTCTGTCACCAATAGCCCTCTTGTTACTTCTGGTGCTATGTTAATAAAACCAAACCAATTAACAATTTTTTTCTAAATCTGTATCTTTTTATAACTTTATAATTTGATTTAAAAAAGACTTGTGGTATTTTCAACGAGTTCTTGGCGCAGCATTGCCCCAGCTTCGACTCTTGCGCCATAAACAATCACTCACTCACTTCAGAGCTTCATTAATAAACAATCTCTAGCTCTTGCTTATCTCCTTCAATTTTCTCCACAATGTCACTCGCCCTCACCTTGTATTATTTTAGAGAGTTATGGGTACTTTTTCCCCTTTTATTTCTCTCGGCTTAATCAAAACTTCGTGGCCGAGATAGCCGAAAAGTCACGGACTCGCGGCCGACGTCATTTCCATCCAGTGGTAGATTCTAGCCCTGATGCTACCCAAGACCTATTTCTTAGCAGATCTGATACACATTAAATCGATGCTCGGTGTGTTCTCACATAGGCGTGGGGTGGAAGTTTCGATAGTGAAATGCCAGCTCAAATATAGTATTCTTCACTTGATCGAGATTCCAAAATACGAGGTGTGCCACAATATCCTTCATGTTCCTTCTCGGGTCGACATTAATAAACAATCAATCAACATGTCATGTTTAAAGAAGTTCAATACATTGATTAAACATTCTTTAGACTCCATCACAAGTTACAGCTTGAAATCCCTCGAGGAGCTTACCTTCGTCAGGTAAATTCTGGAATCACGTCCCCAAAGGTACCCTAGTGATGTTTTCTTTCCAGGTGCCGACCCCTAGGATAGCCTAAGAATTCTTCTCTTTTCCATCTAAATCAAGTGGCTGCTGTATCCTAGTGGTCATGGACTAAGACTAAGGAGTTGGCGTTTCGTCGAGTCCTGAGTTAGAGTCCTGATGTCATCATAGACCCACCGTGTAGCGGCGCTGATGCAATTTAATCTGTTAAGGTCCCTTCCTTGGCGGGATGTGGAAGTTTGAAAAGAGAAGTTCCAGCTCAGAAGTCGGCCTCATTACTTGACCGAGGCCTGTCGCTAAAAGCTCTGGTGTTTTCTGAGCGATGCTAATGAGCAATCAGAATCTCACCGTCTTTATCACTGTTATACGTATTTAAGCGAAGTATAGCGATATTTACCTCCATAGCTGAAAGTTCCTAACTTTCACTCATTCCAGTTACAAATTTAAGAACTGTCTGAAATTTAAACTTCTATTGAATATTTTACTTATTTTTATAATTACAGAAATATTCAATCATAATTGAATATTTCTGTGATTTTTATCGCTTACTTAAAAGATCGTCTCGCTTGTAATGGTAAAAAATACAAAAAAAGAAAAGACTATTGCTTTAAGTTTAAAAAAAGTTCAAAGATTCAATTATGCATCTGTATAATAATCATCAGTAATAAATAGAAATGTTAAAGTATTTGTTCTCTAAATTTAAAACAAATTTAAGTGTATGTTTCCTTATTACTGACATGAAAAAAGTGTAAAGAATGAAATGAAAAAAAGCTATCAATTTGTTTACTTCTTTAAGAATATACAGATGGCAAAATAATTATTTGTACACTTAATTTTCTTAAATTTATAATAAAATCAAATAAGGGATTTAAGTAAACCAAAATGTTATACTTTAATTCAATATATAATTATAACATCAAAGAAAAAGTAATTAACTTTTTTTGCATTTTAACTGTAAAATATACAAAAATATAATACAAAAAGTATTTGTACGCTTTGTTAGATTACTGTAATTAAGAAAATGTAATTGAATGATACAAAACTTAATATTTCGTGTAAAATCCTATAGCTTTAAAGATTAACTGCTTACCGTTAACTGCTTAACGTTGCGGCAAAAATTCAATTAACTTTCTGTGACACGTTTCGGTGTATGTTAATTCCTTGCCTCAATGAGAATTTCTTTTAAGCCATTTTTACTTGTGATGTTTTGTTTTTTCGAATTTATACATCCAATAGAACCCATAAAATTTCATTTGAATTCAATTCTAGAGATTTTGAATGAGTTACCAGTCACCTTCGAGCATCGTAAAATAAACCATGAATGTTGAAATAAAAGTAGAATATTTGGGGTCGATAGATTTCTGAAAGAGAAAAATTTGCTCGAAACTTAATGTCTTAGCATTGCTTAATAAATTATGCAGCAAAGCATCAATATATGCTAAATCAGTTGGTAAATAATCAATAAAATACATTTCTTACTCCATTAGAAGCCTTACATCCCCAAACTATGGAATTTTTCCCATCATGCTTGAGAGTTCTCAGATTATGTCTCTAAAGCAGTTTTATTTCCATGCCAAATTTTTCGAATGCTCGGTGGAAAGAAAAAAATTTGAAACTTACATAAGAAAAAATCTATTGGTATATTTTTGAAGGACAAAGTAAATTTCTGGCTTCTTGTCCTGTTTGTTTCACTTATGAACGGTCTTTTATTTGTTATTTTCTCTTTTAAACCTACAGTGTGAAGAGCATTCCTTAGAGTTTTAGGCGTTACTGTATTGTTAGAAGACGTTGAAGGTCTTCAGCAACCTTTTGAGTGATACCGTAGGATTTTTAAAGTTTTTTTACAATAAGAGCAAAATTAAATGAAGCTTAATTTTCTGGGACGTCCTGGTGTGGTTTATTCAATTTCTTTATACTTTCTCATTATGTATCCATCAATTGCAAATGTTAATTTAATTGCTTTTCCAATTTCTCGATATGATTTTGCATTTTTATGGATCTTAATAATACAATTTATCATGGCAGTTACATCTAGAGATTCTTCTCTAGTTATAATTGCCATTCTCAGATTTTTTAAAAAAATGTAAATCAAATGTCCGACTTCAAAATTATACGATAATTTTTATGTTAATAATAGTTTCAACCATTAACAATATAAACTAACATATGCTGATACATATCATGCTAATGAAATATGCAAATATTTCTTTCGCAAGAAACTTCAAAACCTTCCCAGTTAGAAACTTATTATTTAATTTCAGCAAAGTGTTTAGGTTTTTAATTTAAAATGTATGATAAATATGTTGTATTAAAACTATTTTTGTCAAAATATTAGATTTTTTATTTAAAAATATTGGAATGTACAAAATTATTATTTTGCAAAATGGAACTGAATTTTGACTCTCTGAACTCTCGACAACTGTGGACGAGCCTTGTACCTTATAAATAAAACTTCCATTTCATATTGAAATTTCATTCATTTAGTATTTAGTTACATAAAAAGGAAACCTTCCAGTATTCTTTTAAGCAAGAATTTCTGTTTCAAACAAGTATCAAAATCATAACTAAACTTTTTCTCTTCAAAATTAGTTTCTTAATAATATGGAGTAATATTTTCGTGTAGTTTTATTAAACTTTTTTAATCATAAATCTTATTTTTAGTGGCAGGATATATCCTAACATTTTAAATCTAATATGATGTTCAATAATGCATTAGAATTGCTTTTTTTTCTCATTAATCTTATAATTCTAATGGCATATGAATTTTTAATAAGCAAAATCCTCTTTGTTTTTATAATTTCTAAAAATATTAGAATAAGAACCAAAATTTTTAGTTTTTTGTAATCCTTAAAAATACTTCCGCCAAAAGAGAAACCATCCAGCTGAATAATGATTATTTTAAAATGGAGGCTTGGTGAAGAACGATAATTAAAAAATAATGAAAGCATCTGTTTATCAGAATCTGTTATCGGAATGAATATATTAAAATAATATCCCACGCATTTCTGAAAGAGGTTATAAGGCTTACCTAACTTTTCACGGCATGCTATAAAGAGGAAGAAAAATTAATACACTTTCATTGTATGAGGTAATAACCTCGGGTCTTATTTCTTCAAAAACTTTTTTCTTTCAGAAACCTTTACACAAACATAATGAGTTCCAATAATAGGATAACGAGAAAAAGTTTATTAATCTACCTCATAGGGTGATTTAAGATTAATATTCTTTATTAAAGAAACCAAGAAAACAAATATATATATATATATATATATATATATATATATATTATGCTGATAAATATCTTTTACCGATGAAACCCTCAACTAATTTATAAGATGACATTTCCTTATCACGGTTGACATGTAAAATTACATATTTTTATAATTAGCATATATGAGAAAAAAAATCATTCTTGCACTACATTGTTCTCGATAAGCATGAAAGGTTGGTTTTTTTTTTTTTGTTAATTTAATGCTGAAGCCTTTACTTAGAACACTTCAAATTTTACTTTATTCTACAGACGAAATATTTTACACCAGTGGTATCCAAACTTTGTTGTGAGAGCATCTTCTTAACGATACACGAATATCCAGATAAAAACATTAAACTTTTAAGAAATAGTTTCAAAAGATTACCATTAAAATAAAATTTAGCGAAAACAATATCCAAAAGATTTAGTAGCCTAGTGAATCAAGGTCGCGATTTCGTTGTTGGGGGACAGAGTCGCGTAGTGTAAAATAGTGGCCTATGTAAAATAGTGGTCACAATTACAAGTTCGTAGCCACCGATGTTTAAATAAAGACTCGTGTGTAAATTCAATAAAAACTCGTCATGTAGAATATCAGGAACTGCTGTACACAAAAGGAAACTACACCTTAAAGTCTCCATGTAGTGTGGTAGAGGAAGAGGTACTGTTTCGAATACTGCTCTATTCTCTTGACCATGACCGTGGCCGCACGCTCGTAGCAGGCGTTGTTTCCATCGAATCAGGGATTCGAGTCCGGATTCCTCTAAAATCCAATCATATAGTAAGGCTATCGAGATTCCTAGAGTCCTCCCTTTGGCATGGTGGAAGTTTGGAGAGGTTTCCAATTTAAGTGTCATCTATATTACTTGACCGAGGTTCAAAGTTATGATGTCCATTACCAATAGCCAAGCCCTCGGGCTTGAATCATCAATAGGCCTTTTTCTATTTT
>BMAW01003416.1:0-11651 GCA_019974015.1 Nephila pilipes
TAAGAATACAATTGTTCATCTTTAAGGAGACATATTAATCTATTGTACTGAAAGTAATGAGAAATTTGTTCATGAAAGGAACTTAATTTGATGTAAGACACAGAAGGAAAGTTATTATAATTGGATACATGAGGTAAGGAAATTTCCTCACTATAACAATATACCTGTTTTATGTTCTCGCAATATGTGGAGTGGATAGTTTGTAGAAAAAAATATTTTTTATTAGATCAAATGGATGGATTTTACAGAAATATTTATTTCCGAAATTTTTAACAGCACGAGATCATGTTTCCTCAAAGTGATATCTAAGAAAATGGTTGTGGAGCATATTAAATACACCAAATAGCACATTAATTATAATAAATGTATTACAAAATACTAGGTGAGTGATGGAATTTTTTTCATTTTCTTTCTTACACTTTTTACTCATAGCTTCTTTAGCGAACCAAATGCCATTAGATTTATACAAAACATTGTTTCGGCATTGGCAGCCTAATGGTCATTGTAACGGATTTACGTCTGGCGGTTTTCGTTTAGTCATGGGTTCCAGCCTTGATGCCATCAAAGAAACTCCGTGGGGTCAGAGATGATGCACGTTTAATCTACCGAGGCTCAAATTCCTTGGCGTGGTGTGGAATCGGTTGGCGTGGTGTGGAAGTTTTGAGAGGGATATACTATATCATGTGATATCTTCGTCACTTTAACGAAGTCCAAAATAATGATTTCTATCGTCAGTAGGACTGGGTTTACTTTTATTGCAATTAAAATTAAAGAAAACCAAATGAATCTAAATACTATATTTATTTTGAATAAAAATTAGGCTATAAATATCTGCGTTTTCTTCTCAAACGCTGATAATGATACTGTAGTTTGCTGAAATGCCAAAGTGTAGTTGGCGAGCTTCCTTGAGTTCTTGAGGTGTTTAAAAGGCTAACGCGAAAATAATATTAAAATGGAGGAAATGTAAACCACTAATGGTGTGAAAAAAGGAAATAATAAATTGTCATTCATATATTTAATGCATAATAATAATTGGAAAATAATGATATAAAAATTAAATTAAATTATCGATAAGACAGATATTGAGAAATACAGTACTGCACCTCTAGCACGGATGTGACGTAAGCCACTGAACAAATAGACGGATTGTCTCTTGCAGTGAATTTCATGACATTGACTATCTGTCCATCAAGTGACCTGTTCCTGATTGGATACCATAGCACAGATTCTTGTAAACATTACGTGATACATTTCATGATTAGTAGCTTCGATGAAATTCTTTTCGTGTAAATAACATTTTATAATTTTCATATCATAATTTTACTAAGGAAAGATGGTAAAAACATATATTTTATTCGAGTGTGATGCAATGCTGGCAAGAAGTTGTTTTCTCATCAACTTTAACGCCAGTTTCCAAACAACAGATAGTAGAGATATTGAATTCTATAGTGAGCTACCATAACACCTAAATAAAAACAAACAAGTAATTGGTGAGAATGATGAGAAGTAAAGGAAAGAGAGAAAACATTACAGAGACTATTATTTATAATTTTTTATTTATTTATTTAGGGAAGAGCCTGAAAATAAACCAGTTTTTGTAATCCGCAAAGAAGTACTTGTTACAGAAATTTAAAACAACCAATTCAACGTAGATACCGCGAAATGAAACTTGTAACTCAAGGATAAACTTGTTGAGATTTTTAAAATTGATTTAGCATATATTAATAAGCGCACTGTATTTTCTACCATGTCAGCTTCAAAGGAAGATAGTAAATTGGCCATTAAGGCATCATATCGAATAAGATGTAGAACTATAAGATCTGGACAGTTACGTACACTAACGCAAGTACCGATATTTTATCATAACGAACCAGACCAATTTGTATGTTCATCTTATATTACTCTTTAATTATACCGCATGAAACTACATTACTGAATAGCAATTACATTAAATCCATTATCATGTATAACAAGAAAAAGGTTCAGAGGAACTCTTGGGCCTGTTGTGACCTGATGAGAAATTAATAGTGATTCTCAACGACCAATGACAACGCAGTCCCAAATCATAAAGTGAAAATACGAGCTGAGCTACTGTGATAGTATACATCTTTTTCTAGAAATAAAATTGTAATTTATTTATACAGATGAATGAAGGTATTTCGAAAATAATTCCTTAATCCATTCATAGATCGAGAAATGAATTAAAAAAAATTATGGGTTTGGAATATGAAGCAAAATCCTAGCGAGATTGATTTCCAAGGGGACATAAATTGGTATCGACACTTCATTTCCGATGAGTTAAAATTGTTAAAAAAAGTTAAAATATTACCAAGAGCAAGAGAATCCTAAGTAGGAACATTAGATTAGCTCCTTGCATTAACTGATTGGCGGTCTATATCATATTTGTTTTGTATGGAAATAGAGCCCAATTTAAACAATAGTCATACAGTTGTTGAAAATTACTATTTTGAAAGCAATCCTAATAATTAAATAAAATGGAAGGGAACAGTTACGGAAACTGCATGTGTAAATATGTTTAACTGACTGCATTCTGAGATATGACAGTAATTGAGTTATTGCTTGGTACTATTGGAAACAAAGGAACAATGGCTATTGTCCCATGGAAAATATTCCTTTAATTCAATGGATCCAAAGAATTTCCTCTTTTGTAATTTTCTTAGAATGTCTGAATATTTGGTTTTTAGCAAATGCATTGTTCAAAATTTATTTGAAAGATATTGAGTGTTTATAATGAATATATTTCAGGTGTCGATTCCTATTTCGACGCATATTTTAAGCAAGTAAAATGAATATGATCCCTATGCCTTATACGGTTACATTTACTAGACATTGCCTTATAATGTAAGTTGGATTTGTGTAAAATATCAATAATTATGATATTTTTGCTGCTATTTCGGGGACTTATACTTTTCATTATTTTGCATATGTTTCTTTATTGATATTATACATTTATGTTTGAGATGTTCTATACTACTTTCAAATATATTTTTCATAAGTTATTTTCTTTGGTTCTCTTCATTCTGTTTTTCAAAATAATGCTATTGTTGTCTTAGTGCAATCCAGCTAAATTAAACATTACACTAAGATACTAGTTTTGTGACATTATCACTTCGTTCATATTTAAAAACTTCTAGTATGCCATAACCGAAATTAGTATCGTCTTTTAATGAGAATGAGATTGAATAAATATATTACTATCTAACTTATAAGCAATTTTCAATATTTGAATATTGTAATTCTAAAGTTAACACAGAGTAGCTATTTGACAAAGAATTAACAATCTTTTTATAATTTAATCAAACCATTTAAAGTTTGACATAATATTTCTGCTGTAATATTTTTTTTTTTCAGTAAGAAAAACAGGAGCAATTTGTAATATCTTCTATAGGCTTTATATTTCGATTTTTTTAATGTTTACGTAACTATTACGAAACAATTTCGGAAATTAAGGTTCACTCTCTGATGGAACAGTCCACTTATAATAGGAATCGGTAAAATCTGACATGAAATGATATTCGTCTGTATAAATCGTACACGAAATCTCCGTGAATTATATTAATCTAGAGCTTGAAGCCATTTGATATGAGTTAAGGTTATAAGTGTTAAAAAGATTCATGATATTATTTTTGCCTCTTCTAATATTTTCAAATTTATTGTTTTCTATCTATTACTTTGCATATTAAATTAGTTATCAGTTGTTATTTGAGAGAGTGTTAAAAATTCGTATTCCAAGCAGGTTATCCAAATTTAAAATCATATTACTTAGCTTCCATTGAGGAAGACCCAATGATATTTTGAGGGCTTTTGCTTGTATAATATTTAAAAGTATGAGCTAATTATCTAAGCATTTATTTACGATATGCATAGACTATTAAGGGTTAATTTTATTAAATCTCCAGAGTTAGGACCATAATGCTTACATGCCATAACTTTAGAACCACAATTTGTGTTTTCGTTTGATTTATTAAAAGTATGTTTTAAAATATTTAACAGTGGATTGCTAAGTGAGTGGGAAACCAGCCGAGAAAATTTTATTAAATCTTTGAATTTGCTGAATGAAAATTGTAATATTGTTTCTTTGTAACGTTTTGTTTTCAGTATTTGCACAATTTTGCGGTATTTGTAAAGTATTTTGAAACTGTTCATGAATAGTATCAAGGAACTGAAGTGTTAGCACTAAATTATTATTTCATCTACATAAATTAAGCATTTCGCTTCAATTTCCAATATTTAAAGCAATCAAACACATAGATTGTAAATTAAGGGGAAGTGGAGAACATTGTTTTGAAGTATTGCATTCAGAACTGCCTTCCTCTATATGCGTGTGTTGCAATATGTGTTCCTCTAACTTCGACTAATCATTTGAAGCAGTTCACTGCTTATACGTATGATCGAATGGAAACGAATCTGTACAGCTCTTTTGTCTAGTTTTAGTAGCTTAATTTCTATTAGGTATTTTTAATGAAAAGTGCTTTGTAAAGAGCATTAGTAATAAATTTATTTAACAAGAATCATCCGAACTAACGATGAAATATCTAAAATTCAGAAGCAGAGAAGAGGGATCAATAGAAAAATTGATAATGTTATAAGGATTTCCTGTTTGGTTTCAATCGACTTTTCTTTTACAGCTAATCATAAAGAGAGTACTAACAATTAATCATTAACTGTAAACAAAGATCAGATGAGTACATTACGTGAGAACTTAAATTTCCTTACGTACAGTAGCCCCTATAATTCTGTACATAGTGATATCGTTACGCTTCGCTACACGAATTACTGCCGATATCATTAGAAACATGATTCATTACTGTTAATCTTCGGGCAAACGCAACTTCTTCCTTAAAGGAAAAACTGATCAGTTAGATCACGGAAAATTAACTGTCTGGATCTTTCCTCCACCCCATAACGACTGTGATCGTGATCACGTCTACCGATTGGTTATGATCACGAATTCACAGCTAGCATTCTTAATGTTGAAACGTGGATACGAGTCCTCAATTCTCTATATATCAGCCGTGTATTGGCGCTCATGATTGTTTAATCTGTCGAGGCTCCAAATCCTCCAGTTGGTGGGATAGGGGTGGAATTTTCATAATGGGATGTGTCAGCTCAGGTATCATCTTTAGTGCTTGATCGTGAATCAGATTTACGAGGTCCGTTACCAGTATCCCTCGCGTTGTTTCTGAGCGTGATGTTAATACAGGATCAATTGATCTAATTGGCGATAGAAAACAAAGTGGTTCCAAAAAGCGCGTTAGATGTGCCGAATCAGGAAACCTTGTAACACTGAAATCTAATTATACTTTACTTTAAGGTATCTAACTACGTTTGAATAAAAAAATTTTTTCTTAAAAAAGGTAATTAAAGAAATTTTCACCACATTTTAATAAGATTATGACTGAAAATTATTAAAAAGGGAGAAGAAATTATATGAATTAAACAAAGTATAATATTGCTGTTAACTAATGAATTTAAGAAAAAAATTGCCAAATTTTGACCCAAACTCAAAAAACTGGATAGGAAATTATACTGCACTAAATTAAATATAATATTTGTGATATACATCTATGATATAGTTTAACACAATAAACTAAAACCTTGCTGAAATTTATCACTCATCCGTTCCAATATCAGTTACAATTCAGCAGATTTACTAATATTATCATACAAAATCACTTTTAAACTATAAAGCATCAATTTTAAAACCAAATCCTCAGTTCACAGCCTTGACAAAATTAAAAAAATATATGTTTCAAATTTTACATAGACATCTTAATTGAAGTTTTTAAAATGATGTTTTGAATATGCATCACTTTAAAAAAAAATCGAATTTTCCAGGAAAAGGAATTTAAGTTTACTTTACTTATATTTTACTAAGAAATTCATAAGGCAAAAACATTTAAAATCCTTTACATTTGTAAGTCACATCCTCTTCTTTCTCGTGTGCAACACGTTTTTTCTTTTTTGATGTCCCATTTTTTTTCTGTACCTTGACCTTTAATTTTCAGATACATAACGATGCTTTTAGAAAATCAGTGTAATTTTCCTCTACACTATTATATTGTTTCAGTGTGTAATAACTTGGTATTATTTTTCTAATTCTTCTAAAACTTTAAATAATCCATACAATCCATAATTAATTTAGATAAAGACTAAATATGATCGTATTTGTAAAGGTTTGTGTTTTAATAAAAACATTTGTCGGTATAACGGACCATAAGACATTGTTAAAACTTTCGTTGTTATTTTGAGTAAGGCAATGAAGAGATTTAAGGAGCCATTTTTGTCTCTTTACTATTACAAGTCAATTGAAAAGTCCCCGGCCTACCTTATTAAAACACATTTTTTGGCAAATTTAGATTTTTTTTATTCAACATAATTCCCTTCAAGGTGATACACTGATTATAGCGACCTTCCAACTTTTCGATACCATTTTTGTAGTACTATTTGTCCTTTGCTTTAAAACAGGCCTCAGTTTCGTCGATCACCTCTTCATTCGACAAAAAGTTCTTCCCAGCGAGCATTCTTTTGAGATCTGAGAACAGGAAATAGTCGCTGGGGACCAGATCTGGAGAATACGGTGGATGAGGAAGCCATTCGAAGCCCAATTCATGGATTTTTGCTATCGTTTTGACTTGTGACACGGTGCATTGTCTTGGTGAAGTAGCACTTTCTTTTTCTTCAAATGCGGCCGTTTTTCGGCGATTTCGTCCTTCAAACGGTCCAATAACGCTATGTAATAGTCGCTGTGGATGGTCCTTCCTTCTTCAAGGTAGGCAATGAAAATTATTCCATGCGCATCCCAAAATACAGACGCCATAACCTTGCAAGCCCACTGTTGCGTTTTCCCACGCTTTGGAGCGGGTTCATCGTGTGCAGTCCACTCGGATGACTGTCGATTGGACTTCGGAGTGAAATGATGGAGCCATGTTTCATCCATTGTCACATATCGACGCAAAAACTCGGGTTTATTACGCTTGATCATCTTCAAACACTACTCCGAATCATCAACTCGTCATTGTTTTGGGTCAAAAGTGGGCTCGCGCGGCACCCACTTTGCACAGAGCTTTCTCATACCCAAATATTCGTGAATGATATGATGTACACGTTCAGTTGATATCTTTAGAGTGTCTGCTATTTCATTTAACTTCAATTTACGGTCATTCAAAATCATTTTGTGGATTTTTTTAATGTTTTCGTCGGTAACAACCTCTTTTGGGCGTCCACCGTCTTCGGTGCTCATTTCACCACGTCTAAACTTAGCATACCAATTCTTGATGGTTGATTGTCCTGGGGCAGTGTCCGGAAACTCGGCATCAAGCCAAGGTTTTGCTTCAACTGTATTTTTTCCCTTCAAAAAGCGATATTTTATCAACACGCGAAATTCCTTTTTATCCATTTTTTTTACAATAACAAAAGTTGCTTCACTCAAACTGCTATAATTCATAAACTAATGATCCGACAGCTGTCAAATTTATACACGCATCTTTTAAGGGTTAGGTCTAACTAAAAAACATATTAATTTAATTCTAGTATCGTCATCTATGTGTCAGGCCGGGGACTTTCCAATTGACCTGTTATGTATATAGACATAGTTACATTTATTACATTTGGATGTAGACCCAAACTGGTATCCTTGTAAGGTTTTCCGGAAGCAATAGGCTTTGATATTTGCACCAACTGTTCACACCTTACCTGTCTAAACCTCTTGGACACTCTTTTTGCACTCGTTTCCCCTTATTTGAACAACACTGGGCAAAAACAATAATTGTGGCCCTTTTCATATTTGATAAACTTCCGACATTGGACTTAATAGCTATCCCATAATACATTGGCAGCTTATATATAAAGTTATCTGTCAGGTTTCCCTCTCCTCCAAATACATTTCTGTTTGCTTTTTATTTGTGAAGGTGGCTCCAAAAACCTTTTTTGAATATGTCCGATACACTCGAGGATTTTCACAGATTCCTTGCCGTAAATATTTTGAAAAGCACTAATTCCTTTCGAATCTCCATCACCGTAGTAATCGGTGTATCGAATAGAACGTAAGCTTTCAGATCGTTCAAATATACGATGAAAGCCAACTTCTATGCTTCTCGACTATCCACTGTGATTTGCGCATGTATGATTGGGTTTACGCTGTGATGAGACTCAGATGGTTTTATATTTATTACAAATTCTTCAGAACTAGGATATGGTTGCAATATCAAGAATTTTTCCAGATAAAGCTGAAATCGCCTTCACAACACTATTAAATGATCTGTAGCCTTGATGTTGCCATGATCCACCGAGAAACATTCCACATTCTGTGAATTTATTAACTGAATTTTGTATTGTGTTATAATAGCTTCTGTAAGCCACGTTCATTGAACATTTAGCGACAGAGGCAGCATAGCATAAATAATTTTTTTCTTCATGTCTAAATGACATGCTTAGCATAAAGGGCATATTTAAAGTTGCAGTTATTTTCTTGCCTAATTGTATAGCCCTTCCCATTGAAATGAAGCACATACACAAATTTAGTACTTACTTCATTGTTTAGTTTTTTTCATTTTAGATGTGCAAAATCCAAAAGAGAGAGGGCTATTTTCAAAATGTAATGTGAGACTAGTGTGCAAATATGTTTCAAACTCACGAATCGACCTGTTCACCATTGACCATGAATAATTGACTTTAGCACAATTCGGCCATTCTACTTAATTAAATTTTCATAAAAACTGTACGCAATTGAATCACATTAGTAAAAATATTAATTAAAAAAAAAGCTTCATTTTATGGAAGATAAATTGAATTTCTACAAGTAAAACTTTAGTTATTAAAGTAAGTATAGTGATATTTAAGTTTTCTAAACAGATTTAAAGGCATATTGATATTTCTTCTGAGCCCAACAATGAAAGAAAATACCCAAAATAATGCAAAGAAATCAATGCATCTCAATTGAATGGTTCATTGTACATTCGCCTTTTTCAAAAAAAAATCAATATTAATTATTTCATTTCAGTAAAGACTTCCAATGCTTAAAGAACTTCAAAATATTTCTTTAAAATATAATTTTCTTCCTAATTATTAAAATTAACTGAAGTGGCTTTCATGACTGCAATGTATTTTAAAATAAATTGATGTATTATCGATGTTCCAAAAATGAATATAAGGAAAATGTCTTAAATGCATTCAAATTTTTATTGTTTACAAATAAAAAAATAATATAAAGATGGTAATTATAATGTGAACACTGAAAATTAGCGCTATTGGTGGACGTATCTCGTTGATTAGTAAATGCGATGGAATGACGATCTGAACAGGCATCACTCTTTGAAATGTCTACACCGCACCTTCTTAGGACTGTGATGTATACTCAGCCAGAATTAACTTCTCCTTCTGCTTTTGATGACTCTTTCAGATTAGGATTTAAAACATAAAGCTATTAATCAAATGTCGCCAGCAGAGCTCGCGACTTTCATAAAAATACAAGTAAACATTTCAGAAATATGCGAAATTGATGTTTTACTAAACGTGAAGTTAATTTCTTATTAACTTCGGCATTTTATATTTTATTCTTCTAAATATAAAATAAATTCAGCCTTGAAATTAAGCATCTTCTAAAAATCACAATGATTTTTTTAATGTTAATACATTTTATGTGCTCTTTGGGCAAAGAAATAATATAGTTGATGAATCTAATAATTTCGACTCATAGTCTGTTTAAATTTGAACCATGCAGATAAACTATGATTTCGATGAGGATTTGAACTCAAAATACGCAGAGAACTTAAGTTATACCTTTTAGATGTTTGTTCTGAGTTACAAAAGAGAACCAAACTGAAGTTATTGCTGAACTATTGCTGAAGGTACATGAAGAAGAAAATTAATTGGATGTCTACCGTATTGAATTCATTTTAAGTTCTAATACTCCAAATCTTGAGAAGATTCAAAAATTGAAATATAAATGACATTTTCTAAGCAGACTTGTCTTTAAAGCATTTTAAAATCAAACCTGCAGCGGATCCGAGGTGTCTATAGGAGATGTCTAGAGTATCGTGAAAAGCCAAACCATAGGGCAGATATAAGTGCTTTCCTAGGAATTCAGCTGATTAGATGAAGCCTATGTGTGAAATGTTATCTATCACTTAAAAAGGAAATAAGGACCAACTGGCCTTGAAATGGCGGATATAGGGCTCTGAGACCTCTATCCTATACCTCTCAAGAGTCGCATTCTCTCTTTCAAATACATGGAGGTGTGTGCAACCTTTCAAAATAATAATGCTATCCATACAGATCCCACCGCCGAATGGTAGATTTCAGGCATTGGAGACATAGAGGTTCCTGGTTCTCTAAATATAAAAATTGAAACAAATTACACTGGTTGCTGAACCTGGACTCGTAGTGAAGGAACGAGGCGACATTGAATCATGCTCCAAATCTTGTATGTTCTTGCATCCTTTTAGAAGCTTTTTCTGTTCCTAAGGTGATAGAGATCGCAAAATACAGGTTTGCATATAGTCCTCTTTCATGAAGTCTTCTGAAAACACTCACTATTGAAACCCGTGCTATTGCGACTGCATACAACTCACGAAAGACCTAAAGCACGCTGCAGCAACCCAGTTACGCCTCACAATGAACAAATGACGATCTTTGGATGTGAAAATTTTGACGACTCCTTCTCAAAGGATCCAAATCCTTAAACTCTTTCCGTAATTTGGACATTATGCAGGGCGTTAAATCCACCTCGATAATTCAGCTTCAGACTGGCCTGCACTGCTTCCACCCTGTTTTTCATCTCATTCCATTTCCTAAACTTTGTTGTTACCAGTTTGCGTTTGAATTCTTATTTAAGTAATGATGCAAAACACGAAGAAATTGACTAAACGCTCAGCAAACTAGAATGGGGATTTTGGCACGCCTGTTTATCAATCCCTGTTTTTCAACCAGTTCCACTCTCACAAAAGTACTTACGTATTCGACGTACTGGGACAGATATCTTTGTTTCGAATCAATCTTTTACATTTCATTCAATTCTTTTACATGAAATTGAAAAATTAATTTCTTTAACTTTAAATACCAGTATATATATATATTCTTAATTGCCCTTCACACTTTATTGTAATGCCTCCTTTAATTTACAAAGAAATATTTATTCTGAGAATATTTATTATTCATCATTGTAGGGTGGTTGTTCCTTCCTAAGTTACAATCAAGAAACAAATGATGAATATTATACAGAAAATTTAGTATAACAAAAGGCGGGAAGTTAGCCTTAGAACGTCACACCAGAAGCAAAAAGAGGACTAGTTGGTGAATTTTAATTCTCAGTCTCAGTCAAGTGACGATCGAGCAACTGAGCTGGTTGCCCAACTCTCAACGCCAATGAGAGGAATTTGAGCCAACGACACATTTAAAGTGAATCAGTCTCCGGCAACAAAGTAGGTCTCTGCGGTAATCATAGCTCGAAACTACGACTCTGACGAAAACTTCACCGTTTGGTGATCGTTATCATGACCACAAGAATGCTCAGGAGGCTGAGGAAAATTGCAGGTTTTGCTTTAAGATTATATCCTGAGAATAAAGAAATTCCACTTCAATAAAAGACACCAATTTTCCGCAAGCAATACGTAACTGAACGAAGCACAATG
>BMAW01003419.1:0-25422 GCA_019974015.1 Nephila pilipes
GATTGATGGCTAGACAGTATTAATAGGGAACACATGTTGAGACTCCTACAACAAAGGCTAAAACACCACAGCACCTGCATGAAAGAATTCCATCCTTCACTGCAAAGCAATACTATGTATACTTGGGGTAAGGCAGATTTTTGAAGATCAACTTTTAGAAGACTCTCGCCGAAAAAGCGACCACTGTTCTACGATAAACAAACATTTTCTGACCATCATTTGTCATTATCAGAAACCTATCCCTAAAGATAGTAAAATTTTTCGCATCGGGTATGGAGAGGGGCGAGAGATTTCAGTGCTGTTTGAGAAAGCTATCGCATAGAAAGCAGACATATAGTTGAATATTTCATTCGATAACTCGAAATAATTTTGGAAGCTATATTTTTTTTAGATGAAGTTAAATTAAAACGTAAACTGAGATTGACATAGACAATGAAAATGGTAAATGACTGATGGGGTATTTGTAAGAAATAACGTTATCATTTGAGTCCCCTTACGAGTTTCTCCAATGAAATAAAAACATTGCCCTCATTATTTTGTAGGCATTCGAGTTTTTTTATAGAGTCAAAAAATATCTCATTATTAAAAAGATTATATTGCACATTTTAAATTGAAAGAATGTAAAATAAGATGCATTTATAAAATACGATATTTTCTGCTTGTTATGTTTAAATCAATTGAATTTACATAATTGTAACAAATTATAATATCTCTGCTTGTTTTACTACTGTAATTTTTTATTGAATCCCATATTTTTGAGACAAATGTATTTAGCATTTCTTATTGGTTGTCAATCTTCTCTTTTCTTATTAACTGTTCCCATTTGAGAATTTTTGCCGAAATTCTTCGATCTGCTATAAAGCTTTCGGAAATTAATGTAATAAATTGTTACTAATTTGTAAATTTTTTTTATACATATAATGCTTCTTGTATATAGTAAGAGCCTAAAAAATGTTTCTCAAATTAACACATTTTGGCTACGACACACTTTACATAAACTCTTACTTACGTAATTATTTTAAATTAACTCAAAGCTTTTACTCAAATTTGGTTGGTTTTATAGCACATAAAATTAACATACAGCAGCGTACCACTGAGTGGGTGAATGTAAAGGGTATGGGCGCAAGAGCCAGACGTGGCTATGCTGCGCCAAACAAGGTTTAACTGTGGTCTAGACGTGAAAAAATTGAAAATACAAAAATTGGTTGACAAGGAGGGTCGAAAATAGAGAAGGATCGCTAGGTTATCCCGAGAGTGCGTCACCCACGTTTATTAAAGACTGCAAACCGCATGGGAAAGAAAAAATCACTAAGGTGCCTCGGGATCATGATGCCCGTACCTACCTGAAAAAGACAAGCCCCTGATATAATCCCCAAGGGCAGAGTGCCCGGCTATACCCCAGATGCTGGGTACCCATTTTAGTCGCCTCTTACGACATGCATGAGCTACAGTGGGACTATTCTGTCATTCCTGGTCACCTTACGGGTCAGCATACCACTGAAGAAGCATGAAGGCTACAAATAACGTACGTCATGTAGCAAGGGTACATGACGTACATTATTAACCAGTACACACGCTTAATGTTTCTTGGGGGATTTTACAGATTATTTAGCAATTTTGAAAGTGATTAGTATCTGAGCCTTGCTCATCATTATTTTGGATTTCAATTTTCTGTATTTATGATTCAAAGCTTTGCCTAAGCTGTTTCTTAAATTCTATGAAGAAAAACTGTATTTATTTTGTCTTTCATTACAACATGAAGGCCTTTTTATACAGCTTAAAATTTTATTAAAAGTTTTCTTGGAGAATTTTGCAGATTAAAATTTTTGAAAGTAATTACTATCTGAGCCTTGCTCATCAGGATTCGTGGATTTCAAAATTTTCTGTACTTATTACTCAACATTTTGCTTGGGCGATCTCTTAAACTCAAAGAATAAATATTGTGCTTAATAATCCTTCAACTGTCTCATGCAGGTATTTTTAGATAGCTTTAAGTCATTTTTATTATTGAACTTTTTTTCGCGCATTTTATAGACTATTTAACAATGATTACTTTCTGGCCTTTTCTCAACAGGATTGAAGGATTTTATAATGTTCTGTATTTATAAATCAACATTTTGCTTGAGCGGTCTCTTTAACTGTATGAATCAAAATTGTACTTATTTGTCTTTCATTATAACATGAAAATTTTTGTTCCATAGCATTTTAAGTCAGAAGCCCTATCACAAATTCCTGTTATGATACTTTCGAAACTTTTGTCCATGAAAATCTTGATCACATACAAGATTTAATATTGAGAAATATTCAAATGTAAAATTGATTTTGTAAAAATAAATAAATAAAAAAAAAAAGAGAGAAAGAGAGGGAATTTTGGTTAGCTTGTATGCTTGAAAATAATGAGACATCAAGAAATCAAATGAATGTGGCGTGGAAAGATTTGGTTTGGTTTTATTAACGCTGCACTAGAAGCAATAGCAATACGAGGGCTATGCGACGTAGAAAGAGCGAAATCCATTGTGAAAAGATTTCTTTCGAAGAAGAATCTCTGCAGTCATTTGAGCCTCTCAGAAGCCAATGCGGTTAAGTCCCTTTTTTGATATATTCTGATTTTTGGAAATTTTGATGAATTAAATAATAATCTTCTTAGTTATTAAAGGATTTACTCGTTGGTTACTTTTTCTAGGTTAGACAGCCCTCTTTTTAATAGCTTCTGAATATATTGTATAATAATTTCAGAAGCCATTGCGAATAAGTCCACCTTTTATCAATATTTTTTTACATAAACCTTGAAATAAAAATTAAATTATTCTTCTTCTTTTGATACTTGTTGGTAACACTGAAAAACAAGTAACTGTAACCGTTACTTTTAATTAGAATTTCTTATATTTTTCAGCTGCCAAAAGGTCTAAGTCCTAAAATTTTTAAGATGCTGTCATTATTTCCATAAATACTTACGTTTTTATTTACACATCCTGTACATATCTTGTTTTTTTGCAGAGTTTACACCTCGAAAAAAGACTTTATACACTTTTCTAATTAAATTAATAAACCAAGAATTTTAAAAACAAATGTATCAAAAAACATTAATTTTCTCAATTTTTGTGTTTTGGACTTAACCGCATTGGCTTCTGAACGGCTCATTTATTTCCTTTACCTTCCTTTTTTGGTAGATTTCACATCCGAGCGCACAGTTGCCGTTCTGTTTCTACAAATTGAGCAATCCCATCCTAATTTTCCGTTCTTGAAATTCTCTCACCATGGGTCCAAAAACTGAACGTATTACAGATTTATAATAACGCTGCGTTTTGATGTTTTAGGCATTTCTTTAACCAACACGTAAAAAAAAAGAATAGAATAGCGTTCACTTCAGCAACGTTCCTCATAACCAGGTGAACTGCGTGGGAGGTTAACAGGTTTTATTCTTCTGTGAATTAATGTGGCCCAATTTCCATGGCAAAATCTACAGGAAATTACTCTCCTTTCTGTTGTTTTTTGACTATTCACTTCAGGTTTGTTGGCAGACTATTTCGATACTTCACAGAAAATATAAATAACTTTATGAAAAGTAAATACTAATTACTGTTTTGCATATTTTTCACCCTTCGCTCGTTTCAAACGAAAAAGCTAAAAATTATATCTATTTTACATAAATAATAATGTCTTTGCATTAAATTACATTTATTTAATATGCAACGTAAATTGTAATTTAAATAACCAGATTTAAACCTAAAAATACTGTAACTGGATAATTGTCACCAAAATTATTAATCACCTTTATGTAATTGGATATTTTAATGCGGGTAAAAATCAGTTATTTAAAAAGCTCATCTGAGGTTTTTAATAAAGAGTCAGTTATTAGAAATAACATTTGAAACTGCTTCCCCTAAAGGAAAAAAATATTGCTTTTTTTGTAATATTGTTTTGCGAATATTTGAATCTTTTTTTTGAAATAACTTCTTAATTCCGCCCTCCCCCTTCCTCTCAGTATCTTTATTAATAATCATTTCCTATTGTGATTAAAGATTTAATCAGGAATTGAAAAGTATTTCATTTTTGTCTGTGATTTTCAACATTAATTTTCTTTACAAATTAATTAGGCTGCTTTTACAAAATAATTTGATATACTTTGAGAAAGTATTTTTACCAAAAAATTTCTTATTACCTAGCACTATATATGTCAGTTAAACCCAATTTTTTTTTTCTCACTTCCCTTCCCGCTAAGCTAGAACTTTAAAATTTTGAGCACTAACTCAGTTTAGATGATAGTACAATATTCAAATATAAAAGTACAAATTGTTAAAAAAAATTAAATAATAATGAAACAAAACTGTTAAGAAGTTTTTTGAAAATAAAGACCAAAAAGTAGAAAATACGTATAAAAATATTTTTAAGAAAAAACCCAACACTTCCAAGTTGACAAAAAGAGTAAAAACAGAAGCCACAAAGTAAAAAGAAAACATTTTTTTCTTCGGCCAGTAAGAAATTAAATGAAAACGTACTGAAAATGAGAATTTATCATAAATAAATTTTAAGAGAATGTGAAGATTGTTCAATATAGCTGAAAATTCTTGACTAAAAATTGAAGTGTTGTTCGTATTCTGTCTAACTTTTTAATCGCACACTTCAGTTTTTAGTGAAAAATTTTCAGCTAGATTGAACAATCTTCACATTCTCTTAAAATTTACTTATGATAAATTCTCATTTTCAGTACATTTTTTCTTTTAATTTCTTATTGGACAAAGAAAAAAATTATTTTTTTGCTTTATGGTTCTTTTTTCATTTCTTTTAAAAACACAGAAATGTTAATTTTTTTTAAAAAAAAAAATTATGTATATATTTAAAAAAATCTATGGAATGCTAGTTTTAGAAAACAATTTGTACCAGACCTTTTCCAGAATATTGGGTTAATGTACATTCTAGCGAAGTTAGAAATTGCAGCGGTGTTAGAATTAGCACTGATGCTGATATTCACATATAAAGCTACAAATAATTAACCGGTAAGAAAACGAGTATTTTTAACATGGTTTTTCTTTCAAACTTCACATTTTGCGTAACATAATTTTTTTGTATCTTTAATTTTAAGAGTAAAAGGGAATGTTGAGTCAAATTGAACTTATTCAATAATTGTTTTTAATAAATTTATTATTTGACGTTTATTGAATTCATCAACTAAAACAAATACGAGTAAATTTTTTAGCTATGTTTCTCATTATGTTAATCAATTAAGCTACATGTAATAAAAATAAAAGCAAACAATAAATTATGTTATAAATTGAATTTGTTTGAGAGAATTGTAATTAAAATTAAAGCAAACGATAAATTATTAAATGTCGGATTTAGCGACAAACTCGGCGTAAAATTTAATTCTTTAAATAATTAGTTTTAATCAATTTTAATTGATTATAATTTTCTTTTCGAGTTGTCATCCAAAGCAATCGTAAAAAGAAAATTTCAGCACAATTGAGCGATTCAAAATGGGAGAAAAAGCTTTTAAAAATTTGAGCCAGACAAAGTTACAATGCGAGTTAAAGAAAACCCATTAAAAATGAAAATACTTTTCCCCAAATTCAAATTTTTTTCTGAAAGTTGCCCATAAAAATCAAATTGAAGTTCAGTAAATTTATTTTCTGAAAAAATATTTATTTTTTTTTAAAAGAAAGTAATATCCTTAGAGATATTTTTATAATCTCTAAAAAACATGGAAAATAAAATATTTTGATCGCGTTCATTCATTGACAGATACGCGACCCTCATATCTTAAATACTTTTCAAATCGTAGAGACAATCCAGTTTATTCAATTTTTCTCTCTCACCTGTGTTTTAATTTGATACATAACCTATATTGAATTCATAACAAAACTATTACAAGCATAGAGAAAGTAATTATTCTATAATTCATTCTACTTTCAAATTACATTTTTTAGTTCTTTTATTCTTGTCATTCTTTTTATAAAATTTATGTGCTTCAGTGTAATAATTATTGTTAAAAAAATGTAACAAAAAAAGGAGCAAACCAAGTAAAAAAAGATAACTTTGACGTACTCTTTTCCGCTCTCTAGCAGGGCATTTTTTTTTTTTTTTACTTTATATGTAATAAGTTGCTCATATGAGAATCCTGCAAATGAACCTAATTATCCAAAGGAAAATCTCTTCATTACCAAAGTCTGTTTCAGACATTAAGGCTTCAACCTTAATTACTCTAACGAAGCGTTACGATCAGTTCTTGTTAAATATATGCAAGGGAGCGATATATAATTCCTTATGATTTTCCCTAGAATCAAATTTAGCTCGCTCGAACTACACAATTCTCTCTCCCTCCCCCCTCTTTTCTAAAAAATTTTCTTGAAAAAAATTGACACGTTAAAATTTTGACCCAGAATATTGAAATCATTGCTTATTTTGGTATAAAAAATAATCTATCAAAGACTGGTTTTGTTTTAGAATCCAATATCCGCTGTCGCTCTTCTTTAAAATGTCATAAACCTCAGCTCTCTCGCACGCGTGTATTGTTTTATAATAACATACAGCTCCATTTTTCAAATATGTTTAACCGTTTCAAACTGCTATTGAATTGAAGATCATAGTATCCGTTTCTTTTATATATTTTTAGTTATTTCTTAATTTTTTTAAAAAATAATAGATCCCAGAATACTAAAATCATTTATTTTCCTGTAAAGGGTAATCTTTCAAATACTTGCTTTGTTTTAGATTCTATATTTTCCTCTGTTCTTTTATACATGTATTATAACCTCACTTGCGTGCATATTATTTTGTTATAACAAATAGCTCAATTTTTCAAATATATTTTACTGTTTCAAACTATTATTGTAGGAAAAAAGTGAATGAAATTAGTTTTTTATTTATTTTGTACATTTTTAGTAACAGATCACGCTCTATAAACCCGTACTTAACCTTTTTGGCTCTGCCGGTAATCTGGAGTTTTCACACAGGCTGACAAAATAATTTTATGCTTCTTCAATGAAATGATGTGGGCTATCAATACAAAATAGTACATTTTTTGTAGTTTTAGTTATTTTGTATATTTAAGCCTTTGTTTGCGTGTATTGTATTCACATTTACACAATAATACATAGCTTTTGCTATTTAAATACGTTATTTTTAGTGATTTTCCAGTAATCCATCGTTTTCGGTAATCCGGCGGTACTCTGGTCCAATATTTGTCGGATAACCGAGAAAGTATATATTTATGAATTTTTTAATTCTATATTAGGTATGAGTTAGTTGATATATATTTTTTCTCGATCCAAATCATTGTTTATTCTCTCACTGCATATGTTTTTTGATTTTATTTTACACTTTTTGCGTCTAAAATTCATTAACTTCTGTTTCCTTTTATCTTAATTTAACAACATATTTAGTTTAATAACATTGTTTAAGCTTGTGACATTCTAATTTTTCTCTTCACTAACCTTTCTGTTATTTGAAATGAATAAAAGTCCTACTCCTTGTCAACCAAATAAAACTTGGTTACGCATATTGGATGAAAGTGATATATAAGCGAATTGTGAATGTAAATATTATTGGCGCAAGAGCCAGATGGGGCTATGCCACGCCAAATAAGATTTAACTGCAGTTTAGACGTGAAAAAAATTGAAGAAAACACAAAAATTGGCTGACAAGAAGGATGGTCGAAAATAAAGAAGGATCGCTAAGGTATCCCGGGAGAGCGTAACCCGTGTTTACCAAAGACGGTAAATCCCATGGGAAAGAAAAAGATCACTAGGGTGCCTCGGAGTCATGATGCCTTTACTAACCTGAAGATATGATATATAAGCGAAATAAAATTGAAAGATAAAAAAAAGGACACATAGATTACAGCAAACTTATAGATCTTTGTAAATTGGTTTGTTTATTTATATTAACGTCGTACGAGAAGTAACACGAGGGCTATTGGCGACGGACTTCGTAATTTTAAACCTCGATCTAGTGAGGAAGATGACTCGTGATCTGGCATCGCCCTCTCCTAACTTCCCCACCACTCCAAGCTTCGACAGATTTATCGTGCATCAGCCCCTGGCTACAGGACGGGTCTTTAGTGGTATTAAGTTTGTAAATTGGAGTTAATTATTACAATTTATTGTTTGCAGCAGAATTGGTTGAAAGTAACCCCTGATTAGAATAATAAGAGTCGAATCTGCTATAATCGAGAAGTGTTTCAATAGGAGCGAGTAAGTTAAGCTAAGACTTAATTATTTAAGTTCAAGCTAGTACTTAGGCGAGTGAAGAGAGATTCGTAAGAGAGCGATCTAACATTATGTGAAGATAGGACAAATTGTGTTATATCCTTTTCTGACATCTCTTCAATTGGCTTTGTTAACTTATTGAAGGTTTAAATTTTATGATGTCCGAAGTGTTAATGAAGGACAGGCACTTCATTCTATCAATGTAACATTTTTTTAAGTGCTTGGTTATTAAGGTAATAGTAAGCATTACTACCGAGTGACGCATTAAATTTAATTGATTCTAATTGCGCATGATTTTGTTAAAGGTAATTCGTGATTTAATTCCTTGACCGTAAAACAAATTTCGTGTGTGATAATCGCTACCTAACAACCATTAATAAATAATATTTGAGTTAAGATGACCCACCCTTGGGGGTAATCTTATCGCGTTTCATTCCCGTGATAAATACAATTTGAAATTTTGTAAAAGTATTTTTCGTTTAATTTAGTATGTTTAATTCTATACACATTTAGAATCTTTATCACACGTTAAAACGTTTTGATTTGATATCTTATTGACGTCATAGAACAATATGAAGGCTGATAGAGTTGACCTTTCAATTGTGAGGAAAGGTCAATATGATGGTAAAGTTTAATGGCACAAGAGCCAGGAATGGCCATGCTGAGCCAAATAAGGTATTACTGTGATCTAGACGTTTTAAAAAAAAAAGAAAAAAAGGTAAACTGGTTGTCAGGAAGGAGGGTCGAGAATAGAGAGAAATCGTCAAGGTATTTTTCGGAGGGGAGGGGGGGGGGGTTGTACTTACCTGAAAAAGGTAAGTCTCTGAGGGTTGAACTATGATCATGGGAAGAGGGAGATACTTTGCTGGCTCACAATTCCATCTCCTCATTCCATACCATATGAAGGTGATATTGAGGCCTAGTTCCATTTAAAGAGTAAGAGCTTTCTTCATTTGGCATGAAGAATTTTTGGTGAATCAATTAATTGTCTGTTAAAGTCGCACTTAGAGTTATTACAGTTACTTAAGAGTTTCAGAGTTAGTTAGAATTATTATATTTGTTTTTATTACTAAACTTTAAAAATAATAATTTTCTACTTTTTTCCCCCTCTCTTTTTTTGGCAAAATTTAGTTTTGTGAATTTGTCACAATTTTTTTTTAAGCACCCTCCCTCTTTCACGGATTAACTTTGCCTCAAACGAAGTGGCGGCGGTAGCTTTATTTTTGCTGATCATGGGTTCGAGTCCAGGTGCCTCTAAAGACCTGCCGAGTAGCGGGGCTCATATACATTGATGAGTGAGTGAAAGTGAAAATTATTGGCGCAAGAGTCAGATGTGAGCCAAACAAGATTTAACTGTGGTCTAGTCGAGAAAAAATTGAAAAAAAAAAAAAAAAAAAAAGCGACAAAAATTGTTTGACAAGGAGGGCCGTAAATAGAGGAGGATCGCTAGGGTAAACCGGGGGTGCGTCATCTGCATTTATCAAAGACAGTAAACCCCATGGGAAAGAGAAATATTGCTAGGGTGCCTCGGGGTCATGATGCCCGTACTTACCTGAAGAAGGCAAGTCCTTGAGGTCCCCTGATATAATCCCCAGGGGTAGGGTGCCCGGCTATACCCCCAGACGCTGGGTACCCATTTTGCTATTGGCAGGATACCCAAGGGTCTTGGAGCTACAAACCGGCACCCCGGAAGACAATCTCCCCCCCCCTCAGAATTTATTGAGACGAAAGAACATAAGATTTTACATAATTACAAAATCAAAAGTAAATAAAACTGACAATGTACTTACAGAGCAGAAAATGAACAGGAACAAAAATAATTAACAATTGGAATTTTCTTGCAGAAATAAGATGTATAGTAGGTTTAATGGCACAATATAAAAGCGTCCCCAAATTCGTGAACAAAAATGAAGTATTAGACAAAAATATGCACATATATACAAGGTATACAATTATAACTACACAATGAGGAAAGTTGAAATATTAAAAAATGTAATAAAAATTTAAAACAATTAAAAAAATTGTTGGGTAATTTTACGAGCCGTAAGAACACAGGATTTAAGCTTGAAATACAAGTAAAGATTTTCACACACGGAATTCAGCCAAATAGGTTTCGCTTCAACAATAGGACAGTTTAAATGAAAATTCCAGGTAAAAGGGCAAGAGAAAACATAGTGGTCAGGATCTCCAACAGAGCCACAGGAACATAAATTTGTATTTTTCAAATTAAAACGGTTTAAATAAGAAACGAAAGGATCAAGACCAGTTAAGAAGCTAGTAATAAAACCAGAATTGGTATAAGTACTCAGAGATGGTTTCGGAATATAGGACTGAAACTGAATACCGGTATTACAAGTTGACCACTAGATCTCCCATTCAGAAAGAGAGAGAAGATATTTTTTTTACAACGTTTTTATGTATTTCACTTGGTGTATGTCAATATGTCATCAAATTTTCGATTGTTAATTTAATCAACTTCCCATCAAGCTAGAGCTCTGAAACTTTGGGAATCGTTCTTACTCGTCTAACAATGCAACATTTAGACGTTTGTGACAAGTTTTAACAAATATTTCAATAATTTTTTAATAAACTTTGCCACCATATGAAAATGTTAGTTTTTATCTCGAATTTTTAAAATCTTAACTTTCTGAGACCGAGGGGCAGGGACATTCTTTTCCTCACCATCAGTGCCAGCTAGCTTTGCAAATGAATCTGCGGCTCCATTATAATCTCCGACGTGGGCCCGAACCTAGTGCAACTAACAAAAATCAGAAAAAGTTGCTAGTTTTTCTTTAGTGAGTGAGTGACAGTGGAGTTTTATGGCGCAAGAGCCAAAGCAGGCTATGTTGCGCCAAACATTTGTTACTTTTAATCATCAAAGCTCGAACCCACAACTGGACGAAAACCGCCGGCCACGAGTCCACAACCACTAGGCTACCGCGGCCACGAGTCCACAACCACTAGGCTACCGCGGCCACGCTTTGAAGAAGGGAAGCCATTGTGAATGAATGTTCAGGCGAAGTCAAGGACACTTTAAATTGGTTAAAACAAACTGAGCATGTGACTGAGAAACTTATTTTGCATTGTATATCTTTCTTTGTACAATATATATAATTATATTGCTTTGAACACATAATTAAATACTATTTACCACAAATAATCTATTAGGGTATTTTAATTTTTCTGCAGTATAATGGGTATGAAACAAAGCCTTTTGAATGAACTCACTCCTCGATTTTGGCTAATTATTATTTCTTTGGCGTTTCCTTTTTAAACAAGATTTGCTTTTTTAATGAAATTATCGCTGGCTATAGATGATTTAATATATATATATAATTTTAATGCATAACTAATTAAATGTAGCGCGTGTAAAATCTTGTTCATTAGATGAAAGTTGTACCATATTAATAAAAAAAAAAATTTAAAATTACGCATTTATATTAAAACTAAACCACAGTAAATTCAAAATTAAGTTTATATCTCGATATTTTTTATTAATAATTAAAACTTTACGATACCTCCGAGATGATAATTTAAAATTTACGATACTGCGGTTACTTTAATGTACGGCTTCTCGAAACATAACAAATCTATACTAATAGCTATAATTGACAACATTATGTATATAAAAATCAATTAATACGTAGAATAAATTTTTTCCAAGATATTTTTTATTTCTTAAGAATAATTAAAACTTATGTACTCGTATACTTCATATAGCCGTAGAGACTTGAGTAAAAAAAAAAAACCCGTATCAATTAAGTATAAATTTGTGTTTTTATCATAACATAGCTATTAATACGTATAAAATAATTTCGGTTCCATTGACCCTATTCGTATCCTCTCCTGTTATGTATCGACGGTAAGCCTATCATAGATAAGTAAGTTTGTGAAAGTGGACACCGAACTTATCTCTAGCCTATGAAGATCAGTGCTGTTCGTCCACAGGAACACTTCCTGTTGTTTGTTTTCATTTGTTTGTTTTTTGAGCGCCTGTCGGGTTGCTGCCCGATTCACAGTCCGCTAACACACCCAAATACACCTCATAATTTTGAACTGTGGCCCGATAACGAGGTATGATGGTTTGTATTGCCATATATGGTAAATCGCAATGATGGCAACAAAAACTAAATTGTTTGTTTACATCTAAATCCAATCCAAATAACTTCATGCTTGCGTGATAAATGGTAAAGGAAGATTGATTTTTAAGGGGATCTAATTATCTCCTTACACCCAACCAATCTGATTCCGATAAGATCAAATCAGTGAGGCAGCAACTTCAGGTCATGCTAATCTGCTTGGTGAAAGAAAAAAAAAAAATGGACCAAGTTCTTTCGATGAGTTCAGTTTGATATTCTTATTTGCGGTAATTTACATTCTTTTGATCAACGGGTTCGTGGGGATTATTATTATTATTTTTTTTTTCTCATCTGAAAAAACCCTACAGAATGTGTTAGTGACGGTCATTAGATTATGGCATCGACTCGTATACATATTAAGCCGCGCATCATAAAAAGCGAAAGTTTAACGCGATTGTTGCAAAATGAGAGAAATGGCGGGTGAGTGATTGTCAAGAACCAATTGTAGCCAAGCTGGACCAAAAAGAGGGAAAGCTGTGATATAGACGTTTTAAAAAAGACAAGTGAGTGATAGCTTTGAAATGACGCAAGACATGGCCATGTTACGCAAAAAAAGGTAAAGCTGTGATCTAGAAGCGAGAAGAAATTGAAAAGATATACGTGTGAGTGGCAGTGGTTTAATGGCGCAATAGCCAAATGTAGCCATGCTGCGCAAAAACGCGACGATCCAGACTTATGAAACAGTTGAAAAAAAAAAGGATAAAAACTGGTTCACAAGAAGGAGGGTCGCTAGGGTAAACAGGGGGTGCGTTACCCGTGTTTACCAAAGACAGTAAACCCCATGGGAAAGAAAGATCACTAGGGTGCCTCGGGGTCATGATGCCCAAGGCAAGTCCCTGAGGTCTTCTGATATAATCCCTAGGTCAGAGTGCCCGGATGCACCCCATTACACTAGGTACCCATTTTAGTCGCCTCTTACATGCATGAGCTACAGTGAGACTATTATTTCACCCCCAATCACCACACAAGTCACGATTGAAATGGGCTATAACACCAAAACAATTTGTCCAGGTAGATTATTACTTTCGGCATGGTTATTGTTAATTGAATTAAAGTCTGTTATCACTTAAAATGAAATATTTACGCATGCTTGATATGTTTTTATGTTATTTACTCCATATTCTAAAGAAAGTATTTGAATGTAAAACTTATTGGCTCAAGAGCCAGATGAGGCTATGCTGCACCAAACAAGATTTAACTGTTGTCTAGACGTGAAAAAATTGAAGAAAAGACACAAATTGGCTGACAAAGAGGGGGGGGGTCGAAAACAGAGAAGGATCGCTAGGGTATCCCGGGGTGCGTCAACCGTGTTTACCAAAGACAGAAAACTCCATGGGAATGAAAGTATTTGAATACAATTTAAAAGAAAGCACAACAAAAAAAAATCGATCGAACTTTAATGGAGAAAAAAAATTGAACAACTTTTTTACATTTAAAACGCTTCACAAGAGCATTCCGGTAATCAGTTCCTCAGAATCTTACTACTATTTTGCGAGAAATTAGAATTTTAATTGCATTTCTGATAAAAATGTAATATCAATATAAACAGAAAGTTGAAATACGAACCAGAAACTAATTTAATACTTGCACCAATATAATTTTTAAAAAATTTATTATATCAAAAGAGTTTCATATGTAAGAAACAAACTGATATCAAAAAAGATCAGTTGGAATTCTTGCCAAATTCTTATAAATAAGATATGAATTAACGCAATTGTTGCGAAATAATTCCAATTGACAGTAGTACTAGAACACAATTTATTAAAATAGAATTTGTTTAAGTAGATTGTTACAGTTGATTAAAAAAAAATTGTTACAAATAATAAAACTTACCAGTTCTGATGAGTCTTGCATTAATTATTTTCAGATTTTGCAAAATTGTACCAAATCAATTCCTGTTCCAAGGATTTTACGGAAAAAACAAATCAATTTTTCAAAATAACTAAAGAGATATCATAAAGCTACAATTAGAATAGAACTAAGTCACTATAAGAATTGACTATTATAAGTTGCTGAATCTAAAAATAAGTACCACAAAAGAACCTGAATTCAAATTGTAGAAACACAATTTTTCTATCATGATACTATAGTGATTGATTGATTGGTTTTGAGAAATATAGAGACACAAAGGCTATAATCCCTTCACAACAGTGAAAACATTTATTCTTATTGTAAAATAGCAAATGATTTTATTGAAACAAATCAAATTAATAACTATTGTTTGAAAACTATAAATTTAATTTGCTAACAAACAATATTTTGAGAAGTTTATTAACTGGAATTTCCAACAATTAGTAAATGTTTATTGTTTCATTTTTAGAATAATTTTGCAAACATCAGTGAGTAAGAGGTATATTATTCCCAAAACATTGATCAGAATGGTAATATTTTTTGCAGCAATATGTTGCTTTCTGTTCTTTTTTTTTATGTATGATACCTCTTTTGGTTTAATTGTTATTATATGAAATAAAATTGCACTATGTCACTAATATTCATTATACGATGAAAAATTACGCTGGAATATTTAAAAAAACATATTGCTGACGCTATTACCATGTGGTTATGTGAACTCTGACCAGCAATGTTTCAGTCCAGCCGCGTGTTCGAGACTTGATTCCACTGAAGACCGTTGTACAGTGGAGCTAATGCACATTAAATCTATAGGGACTCAAAAGTCCTTTAGAGAGTGGGGTGCCTGCTCTGGTGTTGTCCTCGTCTTATGATTTGAGATTACAGAATCTATCGTCAGTAGCCCAGGTGTCGTCCTCGTCACTTGATCAAGGTTCAAAATTACCAGATCCATTTCCAATAGCCTTCGTGTAGCTTTTCAGTTCTGTGTTCAAAAACAACCACAAAAACCTCATGACTCAAAATAAATTCGAATTTAAAAATATCGTTTTAAGTGTTGTCTGTTGTGATACTTAAATTTATTTATTGCCGTGTTATCGATGATAACACAGATCATTCCCTCCCCCCATACCCTGGATTTTATGGAGAACTTCTTTTCGTTCATTTATGATAAATTGATTAGTTACCCATTATTAGTTTTTTTTTTAAAAAAAAAATTGTGTGATCTCTCTCTTTTCAAATATATGGTACAAGTTCCTTCAAGACTTCAAAAAAGACAAAGAAGAACACGTGAGTGGAAACGTGAGAAATTTCTTATTCGCACACATAATTTTATTTCATATAAGACGGGTTATCGTAAACTTTTAATCACTAAAAACATTAATCAGCACTAAAAACAACTGAGACACTTGAGTAAAATATATTCTCCATATTATTTTATCCTTATATACGTAACGATGTAAATTACAACTATTCATACATAGTTTCAGGAAACTGTAGATTTAAGTAACCCATGACACGGAAAAGACTAAGTTCAATCTGCTGAGTTCTTCAATGATAGCCTTCGAAAGGTTAAGAAACGCTCAGAGAAATGTATAACTCTGGATGGTGATTATGTAGGGAAGTCTTAAGAATAATAAAAAGAAATTTCCTGTCTCGGTTATTCTTTAGTAATAATTAAAATGTTACGATAATCCGCAATAATAATTGAAACATTATGATACTGCGGGCTACTTAATTTAAGGCTTTCCGAAACAAACAAAAAAATCAATATTAATAGTTGTAATTTATAACATTATGTGCATACGAATAAATTAATATGTAATGTAAACTTTATTCACAGATATATTTAGGTTATTTCTTGAAGTAATTGAAAGTTAGAAATCCCTCCCTTCCGCATAAACAGTTCCTTTAAACTACTTTTATCTTAATTACAATATTTTGTTAAGTGTCACAGTAATATATTTGCATTTGAAAAAAAATATTTATGAGTTTTTCGAGGCATTTGTTTTACATTCAGAGTTAGCCAATATATTGGTTCTTAAGTTTAAAATTTTAAAAAAGTATTTTGGTTAGATCAGTTTCATTATTCTATTTATCCCAGAAGATAGTCGTACAAAAAAGAGTTCTTTAGTAACGTGAGAATTAGTAAAATTTGCGACTTTTCGAAAAGTTTCTGGGATCGTCAGAAAATTTTTTACCATGAGGGGAATGAAAACGATCAAATTGATATTTTAAGGCTCCCGTCTACCGGCCATTTTGATTTCGTGGACGTATTGTTAATCCTACGAAATTTCGACTTTCGTTCCCAAATCTTTACTATTTGATCTATTTGAATGCAATAAATTGCATCCGAAAGAACAAAAAGTAATGAAGGCTTCTGTAGAATTAAATTTTTTCTCCGATTTTTAAAAATACTTTTCAAAGACCGAAAAAACTCACAAACGAATCATTAAATTAGGGGGTAAACAAATTAAAAATTGGAGGGAAAAGTAATTCCACAGAAGCCTCCATTTTTTTTTTTTTTTTTTTTTTTTGCTCTTTCAGATGCACTCGATTACATTGAAATAGATCAAATAGTAAAAATTTGAAAGTTAGATATCCTTAGATTAACATTTAAAGTCGAAATTCCATAAGATTAACATTACGCTGACGAAAACGGTAGCCTTAATATTAATATACAGGTGAAAAACTTAATTAATGAATTATCCTAATTAAATTGCAGTTTTCAAAAATTAGCAATATTTATTTTTCGTAATTGTATAACCTTTATGTAATTTTTAAAGGAGAAACCATACACAAAACTTAATTATTTGGAGCCATATACTTTTAAACTAACGTACAATAATTTAAAATGAAAATAATTACGCATAAATGACATGCTTTGATAATATTATTAATTCCAATTTCTAAAAATATATCTTTCAGCTCTCTTAAAGCAAAAGAAATTAAAATAACTGGGAAATAAATGGCGTCGACATTTATCTAAGAAACTGAGCAATATTTTTGCATTAAATACACTTTTCAAGAGCATTGCTATAAAAGAAATTCTAGAGTATATTTTATGACTATTTTGTTTGAGAGTAGAATTTTTAATCGCATTTTTCTGATGTATTAATAAAGTAAAAAAAATAAATAATGAAAATTATAATAATAAAAAACAAAACAGATAGAATTTTTTTTTAAAAAAAAAAAGTCAAAATATGTACTCAAAACTAATCAACAAATACATCAATAATGTTTTGAAAAAAATTCACAGTATTAAAAGAACTAAATAAAAAAAAACAGTATATCAAACGAAGATCATTTGTGATATAATCCATATTCTTATGAATAAGATTTTTCTAAATGCGCTTATTACAAAATGAATCAAATGTTTCTTAAATCACTATACTTTGAAATTCAATTTATCCAGCTAAATTATAATTATTAGTATAAAATATTGTTTCAAGGGATAAAACATACCAATGGCGATGAATCATACATAAACAACTTCCGAGTTGCATCAAATTCCGACGATTTTATGGATAACAAAATCAATTTAACGAAATAAATAAAGCGAATCACTTGAGCTAGAATTAACTGCTGTAAAATGTGGAATCCAAAAATAATAACACAAATAAGCCAGAATTTGATGTGTCGAATTGCAATTTCCAGCAATTCATTAATAACATTACCGTTACGAAAACAGTTTTTAGAAAACAGCCAAACGATTTGATTAAAAAAAATATATAATCAATAAAAATTGTAGGAAAACGTAAAATTAATCTACTACCAAACGATATTTTGAGGAAGAAATTAACTGGAATTTTCTAAAAGTAAATGTTTATTTATCGTTTGCTTTTAAAAATAATTTCTTATACACAACAGAATATTTATATATATTTACTCGTACACGAGTTGAACTTCATCTTTTTAAAATTATTCAAAGGTTTATTATTCTTTCAGGTAAATAGATATCTTTTTTTTTTTTTTTGGTGTAACTTTTATTTTTGTTCCTTGTATTAGGTAATTAAAAACTATTTAATAGTTTTTTTTATAATTTTTCTAATATTTAAGAGAAATAATTGTATACTTTCTTTATAACTTTTAAAATTTTCTTTTTTTTTTTTGAGCATTTGTTTCTATATTAATTTTAGTTAATCATTTTGAATTATTCCTTTATATTATTGAATCACTGTTCTCATAATATATATATATATATGTGTGCGTGCGTGCGTGCACTATATTCTCTTGATAGCTCTTTCACGAAAAACACAATTATATATTTAATTAACAAAACGTCTGTCCACTTTTATTTTGAAAGATTGCTATAGCAAAAAAGAATTTTACAAATTGTACGTATACAGTCAAATAGAAGATTATAACTATATATATATATATATATATATATATATATATATATATCTGTGTGTGTGTATGTATTCACTCGCAATCATATCTTTTTTTTAAAGAAAACTTCTTTTAAACAGCTATCAACTTATCGAAACGAAAGCGGGTTTTTTAATGAAGAAAAAGAAGCTATATCATCTATCAGCTTTTCATGTAACTCTACAGTGAACGTGTGTCTGCTTTATTATTATTTTTTTTAAAATCAAGAAGGAAAAAAAAACCTTGGTATATCTTTTAAAGTTAAAACTCTTTTGTATGAATCATTTGATCCTTAACTGGACGATTCTACAAGATTAATTGGCATGAATGAAGAAAACTCGTTGTTTTTTTAGTATTATTTTCCATTATTTCTTTTCATTCGCTGTTTGTTTTTAGAGTATTCATTAACTAGCCATTTCAAAATAATAAAAAAGTCTTAAAATAATGGTTTTCAAATGAAAAATGCCGATCTATATCCTTTTTAGTTACACATGAAGAATTATACCACTCATTATTTAAATAAAAAAATTGTATTGAATAAATGCTTCGAAATGAATTGTTTTATTTTATTAACATCATAGAAATAAAACATATTATGATATATGCTTATAAAAAAACAAAAAGAAACCCTAGAGGTAATTGTTAATGGATAGAAAAAATATTTATAGATAATAAAATGCTTATATCTATCAGTCTTGAAGCAACTATTTTAATTATTATTCTTTAACAATTTCATTTACATGTTTTTTTTATTTTAATTATTACTAGAGCAAAAAGTGATTAATTAAAGCAAAAAAAGTATTAAAAATTCATGTGAAGAGGGGGGAAAATGTAGAATTTTATTCTTTTCTTCAAAAATAGTCTTCTCATATTTGAATTTTTGACAAATAAAGCCTTGAAGAACTGACAAAAAATTTATTTTTAATGTTTATGAATTAATGTAAAATATTACACAAAAACTATATCTTATTAAAATTGATAAAAATATAATCTAATTCTAAAAGGTAAAGACATCACAATTTTAAGCCATTTTTAAAAGATGAGGTTTAATTGGCACTTGATTTTCCGAGCCATCTACACCTTGTGAAGATTTTGAAGCTAGCTGTATTTAGCGAGCAGCTGACTCCTTAGTTTATTGAAAATCAGGCCACCAACACAATAAAAAAAAAGTTTAGTTGTTATGTGGAGTCTGCAACAGGGACCTGCTCGAATTCTGTTGATCCTGAATCGCTGAACTTAATTCGAAATTTGGGGGCTTAGCAGCAAATTTCAAGGCTACAGACTTGCATCTGGCCCTGTTTGAGGTCTTTAAATGAATGTTTAAGGAAATAAAATTAATTAGATTAAGTATCACTTTTATTTTTTAAAGCCTTAATAAATTTATAAATAATAATAGTTTTCTCATATTTCAATTTTTTTTTTATTGGTGAGACTTTGACAAAATGACACAAGAATAATTTTTTAATTATAAAATAATCGAAAATATTATACAAAAATACTATAGTCACAAAATTAAAAATAATCTAATACTAAAAGGGGAAGGTATTAACGTGCTACAGCCTTCTTTATTTATTGAAAATCAGGTTTCCCGCCCACGTTATTGGGCTATGTGGGCCTAACACGATTTGAGTTGGTCCAGGGAAGCTTGGCCTGGCTCGAAGTTTGAGCCTTAACAGCAAACTTTTATGTTATGTACAGGCTTCTGGGCTGGTATGAGATCCTTAAATGAAGTCTAGACCTCAAATTACAGGACAAGTCACAGCATATTACCTGAAATAAAATAAATTAAAATCAATATTGCTCTTATTTTTAAAAGCTGAATTTATGTACAGTGGAGACTTCTCATTTTATTCAATGGGTTCTCATTTTAAAGTAAAAATTCAAACACTTACTTCAAAGGAACAGAGAAATATATATATATATATATATATATATATATATATATATATATGACAGCTGTGTGTGTGTATTTTATTAATTTAAAGAAAAATCAAAACGTTTAAATTAGAGTAGGGATTTTGATTAAAATGACGAACTGCTGACAAACCGATGTTTAAGATGGTCTATTCTTCAATATATACTGGATTCAAAATATTACGTTTAAATATTTATGGTAAAATTAGTGGGTAGTTAAAAGCATTTTGCACTAACAAAAAAAAATTGCACACATTTTTTTTTCCTTCTGTGTATCATTGATCAAGGGAATCGTTGTGAAAACAATTAGTAAGTTGTAAATTTAATAGTAAATCAAAAACAGCTTTTAAGCATAAGAGAGAAAATTGCATTACGTAAGTCAAGACATTATTATTATTTTTTTTTTCTGTTATATGAAATAACATAAATTTCAACTTTTCCACGTTTAAATATTTGAGATTAAATTATTAGGTACTTATATATATAAAACCTTTTAAACTAATAAAAAAATTGCATAAACATTTTTTTCTTCTTTTCTGTTCATCTCTGATCAAAAGGATCGTTCAGAAATATATTCTTTAATTCCTTTTTATTTATTTTTTCTCTTCTTTAAATATATATAGAAAAGTTTATATATATTACTTTCTTATCTTACAATGTTACAAAAAGATAAGAATCTGAGAAATAAGAAAGGCAAATCTTTTTTTTAAGTAATCCATTTCTTGCCCTTCAAAATTTCAATATCGTGTAGAATGATTTTCCAATAAACTTTTCTTGCTTTTTCCAACCAATAAACCTACGACACGAATATGTTATGTCTTAATGTTATGTTAAGAGCTTCCGCATCACGGGACCATGCAACGTGTAGTTATTTATATACTCCAGTTTTCCACGTCATCGCGGTCTTTATGACGCTAAAATGTATAGTATGCAGGTAAGAAACATTTTTTTAAACAATTACAAATATTTTCCCCCGGATGAATAGTCTTTAAATGTCTCCGCTTTGCATGCATTAATGAGAATTTCGCTCTGCTTAACGAATTCATCATTATCTTTTATGGGTCCATAAGCTAACAAATCTACTGAAACACACATTGCAGTAGTGAAGTACAATACTATATAACGCGTAATTCCTGCTCCACATTTTCCCGCCTTATTCTAGGTTATATACACGACGCCATTTACTGTTTACTCAGTAGTCATTCTTGCTACCTATACATACCTACATTTCATTATTACGTGGGTGTTTTCTTAAGTTGTCATTGAAATACGTTTACATCGGACTCACGGATGATAAATTCTTTGGCGCCTTATTACCCTGTGTTTGGTGAGTAGTAAAACGCATTTTTGTGAGAGGATGGACGGTATCAATGGCATCCCGAAGGGAGAGAAAGGTTACAGACCACTCAGGCCTCTGTTCTGGGAAGGGGGGGGGAACCGTCCGGAGAATATTAAGTTCTTAAGTACTTGTACTTATATGTAGGAATTAAAAAAAAAACCTAACAAAAGTTCTACGCAAAATTTTGAAACGAACAGATTTAGCTACCCAAGGTGCGTTTTTTTTAATAATTATTATTAAATGACTCAATTAAATATGAGAATTAAAGTCAATGATGAAACATCGAGAAATGGATAATATTAAACTTGTCTGATATTTAAATCGAAGCAAACGATAAATTATTAAATTGAATATTATTAATTGAACGATAATATAAATAATTTATGTTAGCTACATGTAATTAAAAAAGGATAAAAAATCGAAAAGTTATCTGGTACGCCAAAAGTGATTCACTTAATACAATAGCCCCTTAAGTGGCTAATTAAAACTATAAAAAAAATTTAATGTATTGTTTTGAAGAGCCTATATCAATAGCGTAGCTTGATTGAAGCAAAGGAGGACATGACACCGGGTGCATGGAGCGGTCGAGCTGTGGAAAGTGTTCCCTCACCAATAGCCGCCATTACTGGTATATTTCAGCATAGACCAATTTTTTTACTGAACAGCTTCCCGTGGATTTATACCATGTGCGATTTACAGTCGCAAAATATAAATAACAAAAGAGTAAATAAATAAAGTGTTCTTTTCGAAAGACATTCGTTGAAAAGTTTTTTAAAAAAACTATTTAATAAAACGCAATTCACTATATTCCTCAAAAATAAATAAATAAATGTTCTATGCAAAGTTTCGCAAAGAACAGATTTTTCCAACCAAGGTGCACTTTTTTTTTTTTTTTTAATAAAATTATTATTTAATTTCTCAATTAAATAAGAGAATTAAAGCAAACGATGAAATATCGAGAAATGGACCAAAATAAACTTTACCGATATTAAAATTAAAAGAAACAATAAATTATTAAATTGAATACGTTTAAGCAAAATGCAATTAAAATTGAAACAAACGATAAATTACTAAATTGAATATTATATCTACATATAATTAAAATTGAAGCAAAGGATAAAAAATTGAAATGTGATCTGGTACACTAAGAGTGATCCACCTAAAACAATAGCCCCTAAGGAGTTAAAAATTTTTGTTATTATGTGGGCCTTACACTAAATGTAATTTAGGTTTATTTAAGCTATATGTAATCAAAATTGAAGCAAATGATAAATATAAACGATTATTAAATTGAATATTATATCATCTACATGTAATTAAAATTAAAGGAAACGATAAATTATTTTATTGAATAATGTATCTGCTACATGTAAATAAAATTAAAGCAAACCCTAAAATATCAAATTGAATATATTTAAGCTAAATGTCAAAAAGAAATTATTTAAAATTGAAAAGTGGTCTGGTACGCCAAAACGCTCCACCTAAAAAAATAGCTCCTTGGGGGGTTAAAAGATATTACATCAACTTAAAAACATTAGGTACCGGGAAAATTAAAAATATAGTTTCGATTTCCCTTTTTTCATAGAAACAATTCTTTTACGTATGCATATATGTGGAATTTCATCTGATTACAATTTTTACCTTACGTAATTTCAACCTATAGTTTTTTTCACAGTACGTACAAAAGAGATCGTACTGTGAATTTTTCTCGTTATGTGCAATAATTATACGAAATGTTATCGTAAATCTAAAATGCTCACTGAAATAGTACCTAGAAATCAGGATGAAATTCCTTCTGCATTTCAACTGACCCTTATGTACAATAACGTTGTGAATTAGAGCTATTAATCTTGATATGTTTGCTTTCAGGAGGCTGTAGATAGAAGTAACGCGCAGTATCGTAAACTTTTAACTATCTAAAAAAATAATCTCGAGATAGAAAGTTAATTTTAATTTACTACTCTTAAGATTTCTCTACGTAGTAACCATCTATATCAGAGGTATTCAACCTTTTGAACTTATGGGAACCCTTTGAGCTAACCATTACCTTCAAGGAACTCCTTGATCAAAGAGAAGAAAAAATAGGATATCGTAGTTCTTTATCCTACTCAAATTTACAAAATTGTTATTGCATTTCTATTTTATCATTGTAGAAACGTCTTAGTAAGATTAAGATAGGTAAGGTGGCTGATTGTCTTTTTTTTTTTTTTGGTTTTCTAAAATATAGCCTATGAGTAATAAACAAAAGCAATAATATTTTGAATTATAACAAATTAATAAAAAGAATATTTTTAATGACTTAGCTGTGATTGTTTTTTATTGCAAAGTGCTTTTACGTGTGGAATAACCTAATGTCTTCTGTAGCATCCAATCTGTATCTGCACTTTATTTTTGTCACACCATATCAAGAGAAAGTTTTTTCGCATATACATAGGTTGAAACACGTATTAGATGTTTCACAGCTCTTTCGGCAATTTCAGGATATTCTTTTCTAATGTCAATCCAAAAATACATAATATCATCTTGACTAAATTTTAGTTTCAATTGAGTGTGTATCAATTTGATATATCAATCAAATTGATATACACTCAATTATTTCTTTTACTGGGTTTCGAAGGGTTTCTTTTATTGGAGTTCAGAGGATTCACAGTTTTGAGAAGATTTTGGATCCAAGATAATTTTTTGTTTTGAACAGGATTCAAGAAATGTTTTTTTATAGATCTGATAAATGTTTGACCAAACTAATTTTTACATTTTTATAGGGATCGGCGTTACCGTCTACTAAAATACTATGCAAATTTCCAAAGCATTTAATATATCTTTGAAAATAAATTCTGCCCAGAATTTCAATTTTAAAAGAGTGGTGCCAATTTTACTTTATACCTCGAAAATAATGAAATAAGTGGGTGATTCTTCACCTGAGCCAAAGAATGGAGACTAATATGTGACCTAATGCGTCTCGGTTAATGTATTTAAGGCACGTGACTTTTACGAAATGTAAGATTTTATTTTATCCCAAAAATATTTATTTATATTTATTTTTACAAGTAAATCGCCTTTAAGAATTCAATCTTCTATAAAAATTAAAATTTTATTGGCTCTTTGATGAAGCAAATGGTGATCACTTGCAAAACCCCTGTCAAAGTTCCAAGGATCCCTAGGGTTCCGCGGAAAGCAGTTTGAGGACCTCTGATCTAGAGTTAAATATATTTTCCTCTAGAAAATATTTAACTCTCTAAAGCCGTTTCTTGGCTTTTTAATGGCCGTCGCTTTGTAGAAAATAGATTGAACTCAATTGTCTCCATACTGCTGATTGCTTCAATCGACGGCTTTTTGAAACCAAACAAATCAACACGAATAGCTGTAATTTGCATCATTAGTCACAAGAACCAATTAATATGCAGAATAAGTGTTTAGTTGAATATCTTCGCTATATCTTAAAAATAATTAAAACTATACAATATTCCATCGTATGTATATAAGATAAATTATTGTGTTTCATGTAGAATTTTTTTATAATCCACTCGAATGGAAAGAGTGTTAAAAAACACAAAACCGACTTACGAACAATTCGACTCACAGTATGTATGTATCATGAATTTTTTCC
>BMAW01003422.1:0-20828 GCA_019974015.1 Nephila pilipes
CAGGAGGGAGAAACGACATCTGAAGTACTGCATAAAATAAAAGTTGTATAGTGGGTTTCTCACTTGGAAAGTGCTATGCAAAGTCGGAGTTTTCTCAGAAGATTGTGCCTCCAATAAGAAAAAGAAATGCTTACCAACAAGTATCGGAATTCGATAGAGGCAGAATCGCTGCCTTTCGAATGTGTGGATTATCGTTCCATGATATCACCAGTCACACTGGTGGACATCCAACCACTATCATGCGAATATAAAATCAATGGGTTGAAAAGGATCATACTGAACGGCATGTAGGATCTCCATGTCCTTCCATGACTAACGCCCAAGAGAACAGACATATGGTGAGGTTGACCCTGCAAAACCGTACAACTACATCATGGTCTATTAGTCAGGAAATGGGCATGTTTTCAGCACCCCCGGTATCCGTTCGTGTGGTGCGATGACGATTGCAGCAGCGTGGACTGTTATCATGGCGATCATTACTTTGGCTTCCCTTGATAATGCAGCATAGAGAGAGGCGGTGAATCTGGTTGCGCGGAACGACAAAGCTGGATGCAGGAGTGGCAAAAAGTCGTCTTTTCAAACGAGCTCCGATTCTGCATGCAGTATTCTGACGGCCGAACACGTTTCTGAAGTCTCCGAGGAGACTAATCGTCGCCTGCTTGCATTCGATATTGGCATAGGGGCCCTGCACCTGGTGTGATGGTTTGAGCAGCACTTGGGTACACTACACCCACATCTCTAGTTAAGATCAATGGTAATTTGAGCGAAGATCAGTACATTTATAACATCTTACGTCCAATATTTGTGTCCTGTTAACAACGCCTGCCAAACGTCAATTTCCAACAAGGTAATGCAAGATCACATGTTGCTCGTCATGTTCTAACTTTCCTCGATACACGGAGTATTCAATTGTTGTTCTGGCCGGCATGGTCTCCAGATCTGTACCCCTTTGAAAAAATCTTGTTATGGGTTGCTGAGAGACTGACTCGCCACCCCTTTTTAACAAAAATGGTTGAAGCGTGGCATAGACTTGAAGCAGCATGGAATGATTAGCCCGTTTCTGTCATCCCAGTTCATTTCGACTCCATGCTTAACTGGTAAGGACCGTTTCAGCTGCCTAGTGTGGCAGCTGTTTCTACTAATTTCGCACCCCAGTAAACCCCCAAACTGCTTGCTACTTTAAAAATTTTGTCTTCATGCGATACTGTTTACATACAAAAAATATCTTTTTTGTATTTGCTTTCCTTCATGGTGTTGCAATTTTAATGAGAAACAGTACATATATATATATATTGTTATATATATATATGTATATATATATATATATATATATATATATATATATATATATATATATATATATATATATATATAATTAGAAAAGCGATCCCAGGGTGACACAGTTTATATATATATTTATATATATTAACCTAGTAATTAAAAAAATCTTTGAAAAATGGTTAACACTTTGTAAAAGTTTATAAAACATAAATAACACTTTTATCTTAGCATGTTGTTGACGATATAATTTACTTAAAATCGGTATTACTTAACTCTTAACTTGTGGCTTTACTTACACTGGGTTTATTTTATAGCATATAAAATCAACATGCAGCAGTGTACCACCAAGGGCTACAAGTAATGCACTACACGCATGTCGTAGCACTACACCACAAGTGGTACACGCATGTCGTGACAAAGGTGTTAATTATTATTAAACAATAAAGTGCATCAATGTGAAATACTCTTAAATATGATGCTACGCTTAATCGACGTTGTCTTTTTATTCCTGTTATTTTATTTCAAACATTTTGAAGAGTGGATGAGATTCTAGATTTTTGAAGGAATAAAATTAATCTGCCCTTTTTCTCATATTACATTATAAAATTCTTCACAATATTAATATCAAGATACGATTACCTACAAAAACTTCAATTTTATGAAATATGTAAGCAATGTAATAGTTCGCCCTGATTTAATGCCCAAATTTGTAGCATATCTAATGCTAGGAACAATGGACTCGTGAAAAAAGAATGTTCCTAGCCTTTTACATTGTGGCATGTCACAAAATAAAATACGTTTCGGAGAATCGCGTTCCACTTCAGCGGTTACTGTGCTTCGTGTATAAACATTCAAACTGTGGAACTTCACGCGTGTTTTGAAATGTCGCCTCATCGTCAAAGAGAAACTTAGATGGTAAAAAATTGTCTTGTCGAGCTCATTAAAGCTCCCGTCTGCCAGCCATTTTGATTTCGTGGAAGTAATGTTAATCCAATGGAATTTCGACTACCATTCTAAAACATTTCTATTTGATGTATTTGAATGCAATAAAGTGCATCCGAAAAAGCAAAAAATAATGAAGGTTTCTTCTGAATTACATTTTTCTTCCGATGTTTAAAAATATATTTACCTCTATTTAAATTATTTGTTTGTAGGTTTTTCGATCTTTGAAAGATATTCTAAAATACTTTCGAAAATCGGGAAAATGTTATTCCGCCAAAGCTTTCGTTGTTTTTTGCTCTTTCGGATGCACTTTGTTGCATTCAAAAGGATAAAAAAGTAGAGATTTGAGGTCGATAGTAGAAATTCCATAGGATTAACAAATGGCGAAATCAAAATGACTGATAGACGGGAGCCTTAAGAGGAAAATTGCAGATATTAATTATCTATTCTGCATTATTTTGGATGAAAGTGTGCGCCTTGCATGATGTGAAAGGCAATCGTTTTCTCAACGCCCTCCACACAGTCATATCTGTTAGTGGATACTTAAAAAACTAATTGCAGCTGCCGTGGATTGATCGTAGAGAAGACGATGACCAGCTCTTAAGCAGTTGCTCCCATGATGCCCTGATTTAATTCCCTACGATTTGTTTTTCCTTTAGGCTGCTTAAAAAAGATAAAATGTTTTTCCGCAATTATTGGCGAATATTGACGAACTAAAAATATTAATAACTACAGCAACTCAAACTGCAAACGAACATACTGAAAAAGTATGGAATCATTTTTGTTATCGATAGGATACCACTCAGTTTTTTTTGCCATGTCTAATATTTATAATTTTAAATTGTTATTTTCAATTCGATCTGTCCAAGATGACTGCTACTTCTTTAGTTTTGAAATATAAGCTCTTCAAAATTGATATATTCTTTTGTAAACACCCTGTATTTTTATCTTTTTGGAGTTTATATTTGAAATGCTTACGCTTTTGTGTCTTGTATGATGTATGGCTCTTTTTCCCCTCTTGAAAATAAAAAAAGTCGAGGACTTGATTCTATTTGTTTCGATAATCACGTTTTAATTACAAATTATTGGCGGAACAATAAATTTTTTAAACCTGCTTCAGTATACTTTACAGTTAAAAAATAATAATACATTATGTGAGATGTTGGCTTCCTCTTGCAGTAAAGAGCTCGCCAACGCCCAAGTCAATTGAAGACGAAACTCCGACGGCGTAAGATACTTCCGTGAGCGTTAAGCTTGTAGGTCTCTTAAGTTATTTTTAAATTCCTACTATTAGCTCATACTCTCCTTATATATATCTTGTCCAAATTTTCAATCGTTAATAAAATACATTCTATTCATCCACTCAACTTCAAATACAATTCTTAAACTTGTAGTGGATGACACTTGATGTTAATACAGTTTTTTCAAATTGTAATTCATTTAATTAAATTTTATTGGTAAAAAAGCAGTTTAGCCCAACCACTTGGAGTGATTTCAAAAATTGCCAAACATGGTGAATGTTTTTGGCTGGACGTTAAGTCTGCGAACCAGGGTAGCCACATTTGGCAAAATACCACCAAATAATTCCTGTCGCCAAGGCTGGTTGAGTTAAACTGCATTCCAACCATTTAATTTACCGGATGAATTAAGAAACAAGCCAATACTTCTACTATGTCATTTGGCAAGTAATGGCAAAGTTGGCAGCGCGTCGGCGTAGTATCTTCATACCTTCGGATCGAAGCCTAATTCTTTTATTTGATTTTCGAATAATTAATTTCAGTTTTATATCAGAGAAAAAAATTTCTCTTATATAAGATACTGAGCAGGATATATATATATATATATATATATATATATATATATATATAAATTTAGGAATAAATACCATCAGTGACGAAGCGTGTAGATTGCTAGAAAAAATATCTTTTGCCACATAATATTGGGATTCCGTCATATGTATATTAATTGCAATTATTTAATAAAAAGTAACTAAAATAAAAATTTTCTTTGAATTTTTCTTTCTTTGAAGTAGGAATTCACTTAATTTTTTTTTATATTACTTGTTTTATTTTCTTTTTGTGTTTCGTGTGTGTTAAGTATATATGCAAAGCATCGTCTGATAATAAAAAAAAGTGAGTGCTTATGATTCCATGCCATCTAGAAAAGAGCGCACGATCCCACATAATATATAAAAGAGAGACAAATCTCATGCAGAATTTTATTTCTAAAGACGTGTAAGTACGAACACTGTTATTGCTTACCTACAATGAGAAGTATTTTCATTTCTATTGCGCAATAAATCTAATAAAATCATATCAAGTAATAAACCTAAAACTTAAATTACTGTTTTTGAGATGACTTTTCAATGGTAGCTTTGTATTTGAATAAAAAATAATATCTAACATTCTCTTAAAAAAAATTATTTATTCTTTCAGAACATTTTTTACACGGTCTGTAGAATAAATGTCAAGTATTTCCAAATGTGGAATGTATAAAAGAACATACAAGTAACCATTTCCGAAACTTTTGGAACAGTAAACTAATGAATCGTCTGGTTATTCAATGCAGCTTGGTCAAGATAAGATAAAAATCCTGGTAATCTAAAAAGAGGAGAAAAAAAAAATCATTTAGAAAATTAATAAATGCCTAGGTATTACACAAAGAAAATATTTTTAATGCTTAGGAATTTAATCACATGACACTTAAGAACTTCACTAAATTCTTCAGATTTGTAATTAACAGCAGTCTTTCTACGATTTTCTACTTTTTAAATAAAATAAATTGAAAACCCTTGATGCTTTATTTCCAACAACTCTATCTTCCACAATTACTGTGATTATAAATATACACTCAAGAGAAAGTGTTTTCAAGGGTACGTAACAACAATTAAATAGAAGTGTAGCGGATCTTTTCAACGACGAAGGTTGCAGTTAAAACATCTCTATAACTAAAAGGAAGGGGAATCCTAGTTGTTATAGGCCCAACAAAACACAAAAGGGTGAGTTTTCTTCGGACTCAAAGATTAATGGTTCGAATGGCTGCCGGTATTGTAGGTCCCACGATATCCCAGTACTTGAACATGAAACGGTCTCACATCCTAAAATTATCTGTTGCATATATTTGACATACCTCTTCGTGACTCAAAACATGCCTTTGTGTGAGTAATTAAGACGAATACACATAAGAAGTCACAACTACCGCATACGACGCATGAGCCAAATAGGCCTGCTATCTCAAATAGAGACAGATGATGTTATAAATGGAAACTCATAGGGTATAGGAAGGAGATGTATCAAAAGTGCAGTGAGGTCTGGAAAAACAGCCTTCAATAAAATTATCGTTCAGAAAGCCCGTCTTCGTATCATCACAATGATATAGGAAAGGGAGTATGCGGCGACTCTCTTCAACAATGACGACAAAAGTTGAATATACTGCAAAACAAAACCGGCCGAGTTTTCTTCAGACTTAAAGAAAAAAGGTTTGAATCTCTGCCAATACTCAAACTCATACAACCTCCCGAACCATGACTTGAAAAACCATCTAAAAAATTGTGGGGGGGGAGGCACATGCCGCTGAAGAATAAAGGATGACAGAAAATATTTCTTTTCCGATTTTCTGATACATTTATTATATCTTAAGTAAAAAATAATCAAAGAGCTCCTTTCTTTATTAATTTCGAAAGCTAATTATGCGTAGGATATCGAGCGAAATTTCGATTTATTGCGATTTATTGGTTTCTACCAATGAATTCGTTTATTAGAAGGAACCTGTGTTTGAGTAATGAGGTCTACTTTTTAATTTTGAGCCATAGGCTCAATATCAAAATGATTCCTTATCAAGGGAACCGTAGCAAAACAGCATGTTAAGCAAACTTTCGCTTGTTAATAGAATTCGATTGTATAAAAAATTTTATTTGAAAATGACAAGCACAGTTGTACTTGTGTTACTTTTCAAGATTTGCTGTAATCTGCCTCTAACAGTCGAACATTTAGTGATGACACACAGAGAAATTTCTGACGTTTCATATAGACAAAAATATTTGGAATCTTTGAGGGTTTTTTAAGAAGCGAGCCCAAATCCAGCTAAATAGTTTCTACCAACAGTTAACGAACATTAGAACATTATTTAAGCATTTTTTTTTTTGTTAAAGCACATCAACATATCATGCAAAATGAAACTACAGACCATTTTGCCCTTATGGCATTTACCTCGATAACTCAACCCTGGAATTTTCAATCCTCACTCCCTCCTGAAATCCAAGCTCCAAAAACGTATTGGCCACATCAAGGCGCACCAAATCAAGTTTCAATTTTTTTATCATTTGTTTCAATTTTAGTTACATTTACCTGATATAATATTCAATCTAATAATTTATCGTTCGCTTTAATTTTAATATCGGAAAAGTTTACTATTGTCCGTTTCTCGATATTTCATTGTTTACTTTAATTCTTATATTTATATGAGTAATTAAGTAATAATTATAAAAAGAACGTACGTTGGGTGGTTAAATCCGTTCTTTGCGATACGTTGCATTGAACTTTTTACGGTTATTTTTTTCATTTGGGTTAGTAAAGATACATACTAGAATAAATCTAGCACACCAAATTGTATCAAAAGCAGTTTCTGTCTACAGTACACAACAACACGTAAGTCGTAAATAAAACCTTAACACACTTCTTGGCCAATCGGAGACCTTTTTTATATCAGAATATATTTTAAATTAAAAATTCTCCCTACAGTCTTTACTTAGGCTGTTATGGTTCGAAACACAAACTCTTTTTCCTTGTACCATCATTTTTCACCTTATGAAATCCAGAAATAACAATAGAGAACAATTAACTAAAAATGTAATAATAATGAGTAATAAAAGCTTCATGCATAGACTCAAAGATTCTATCCCGAAGTTAAAAATTTCATAATCCATTGCGTTTTCGCTTTCGTGTTGTTTCTAAATGTGTCGTTAAAAATCATTCGTCAATCATAGAATCCATAAAAATTTCGCAAAGGAATTTGATTGGATTCAGTTTTCATACTTGAGTTAAAAAGGGTTTCATCTGGTTGATTAAAAAGAATCTTTCAACTGGAAATCTAATAAAGGATTTCTATCTATTGTAGTTTCTCCTTTCAACTAGCGCTTTAGGGACATTAATATGATATTGTTTGAATTGAACACCTATCCTGATGATTAAAACGTGACTTGTGTAGGATAGATTAGTATTATTGAAGTACAGTGAATAGATTTGATTTTTTTTATTTGTAAGCCGCTAAGAATTTAATTCGAAGTTAGTGTTAAAGAGAGAATAAATGAAATTTAAATAAACGAAGAAATAGTGACCTTATTGACAAATGTAAGGAGTTATCGGATGCAGGAAAGATCTGGATAGGGTGAGATAATCAGATTCTCATCGTTAAATCTACTAAGAACCCGGATCCGATGGATCCGCACCAGATAAATAATATTTATAACATTAATTGGTAAAGTCCAATTTTAGGGTTCTGTTTGGCACGATTTGAAAATTCACACCAAAATAGCGCCAAACGCACTATTCTCATACTCAAAGCTGTTGCAACAGAAAACCAGATGACATTTTGTCGGCAGACAGGAAAAGTTTAAAAAGTTGAGTTTAGAAGAAAGTACTTAAAACAACGAAATTTTCAAATTCGATGTCGTACAGGAAACAGGGTGTTGTCTAAATGTCAATTTCCTAAGTGTTGCATTCACACAAAAAAATGTAAAAATGAATTGAATGGAAAACATTGAAAACCACTTAACAAAGAAAGGAAAAATCCATGACTTTTAACGGTGACGACACTCTTTCAATTATTTTGCGATGAAACTGATATTCCGTGTGTGTTCCATTTGTTTTAGTAATGGAAGTTTGATTGACAACCATGTTTACCGTAAAAACTCAAGAAATTCATTGTTATCAAACCAAGAATAATTTCTTTAGGACTCCGCTTATGCTGATATTTCTTCCTTTCAGTAACACCATTTGAACCTTTAGCACGTCTGATATGCCTCCGATTAAATTGATATGCCTCCTGGGCAGGGGGATTTTGTAATGGACACATGACTACAGATCCCGTTTAATCAAATAAAACCACCATAGGTCAAGTGTCCAATCCAGCACGAAGTGACCGAGATCAGAAATAGGGGACACTCTTATAGTAGAAGAACGCCCCCCCCCCCATATATGATTTTACGACTTTTCGAATTCAATAGTAGGGTTATCAATTTGGCAATAAATCACCAACAAAATTTTCTTTTTATCGCCAAACAGTGCGCTGAGTTGGAATTCATTTTTTAATCATCAGGATCGTATTGGGTCTTTTTCCAGAAATAGAGTACTTTGGGAATTGAATTTTGAATATTCATAGATCTGAATAAAATAATTTGGTTATCATTTACTGCATGGCTTTATATTCATTTGATTATTTATTCATGATCGTTTTAAATATCGGCTCATAATGACACAACCAAGTGAAGGAAATAATATCAGGGCGTTGCAGTATTTCTTCATAAACTGAACAAGCGCTTTAAGTTGGTAAATAATTAGTCCGTAAGCTTTCATATTACAAAAACCATCATTAGCAATAAAGAACTTTCCTTAAGCTTTGGGGCAATATTCAAAGGTTTGAGATTAACACTCCGTTCTGTCAGATACTCTTAAACAATTTGATCTTCAGTTCTGTTGCACCATTTGTCACCATTCCAAACAGAGGTCTTCCTGGAGTCTATGAAAATCTCTCAGCTCAATGGAATGATCTTTTTTGCCTACTTAAGACAAAGGATACTTTTTATAGGCTTAATAACAGGTAAAATGGGTACTGTTCCAATATATACAGATGAAAGAAACAGAGAATTTTCAAATGGTGGAGTTTACGTTAAATCAAATAACTGTTCGCTACAGATCCAGAGAAGGAAACCTGGCTTTTGCTCCGTAGAGAATCAATTGCCATCACTGCAAGTCAGTTCTGTCATTATCTAACAAGAATAAAATCTAGATTTCATCTGACAACCCCCACAAACATTTATCTAATTAACAAATAAATTGGGACAATCCGGAATGGATAGTTTAGTTAAGTTGAAATTGCCTTCTTTGTCCCTAAAGATTCATTCAAAGTGGATACATTTTCAGGCAGATCTCCCTGAAACAAGGCCACAGACATATTGGCTAAAGGGAATATGTGTGATAGGATCTGCCAGATCTCTTCCGCTTCTATGACAATATTCCAAATTTAAATGTAAAGACTGAGCCACCTAGACCACCCCTCCAGTGCACCTGTGGTCCGTCAGGTTCCCGACTTTTTAGTGTTGCAGACTGGAACGAAACACTTTGATTAGCTTCTTCAGTGGATAGTTTAATTCTTTGATTTACTTCAATGGAATGGAATAATTTCCCCTCTTTCGGTGTTTCAGACAAGTGCAAACCATTTTGACTAGTTGTTTCTTTAGTAGACATCTTAGTTCTTTGACTTACTCCAAAGGAACGAAATAATTTCCTCTCTACAGCAACTGCTACCTCAGCCAAGCCTCTCCTGACCAAAACTTCGATTGCTTAGAGCTTGTCAAACAGGGTATTTTTTCAAATTTGTTAATGATTTTGTGCTTTTATCGACAACTTGTTCTAGCCCTGATTTTCTTTAGGGACTTGTAAGAACAATAACACAGAAGACCAAAACGTAGAGAACAAATCAAAATTTTACAGGGTATATCGGAGGGGATATAATAAACATTTTTCATCTGAGTCGATTGCTCGAAGTTTATCTTGCTTAGATTTATTAGTTTAAAAAAAATCTCCCGGATGAAGCATTTCCCGAAGGCCTGAAAGAGCACTCCAAGTCCCAGAAGAGATGCAAAGATTCCCAGAGGGTAATAAAATTAAACGAAAAGGATTTAATCTGTGATTGTACTTTTCTCTCCCAAGTTTACGTCACATCACAAGAGGAAATTCGGGCAGAGCTTCTACCCACGCTTTGCTTCTAAGGTTGCGAGTCATAAATGCTCATTAAGGAATGAATCAGTTAAGAAAATCAAACTAGTCTTACTTTATTCTTTAGAAAATGATCACAAAAAACCTGTTGTTAAGAATGCAGGGCAGTAGTATCTAACTCACATTCACGACCAAAGATTATATCGGAAAACTTTGAATATCTCAATAAGAGAAAAACGAAAACCGATTCGGGGAAATAACACTTGTAAATTAGGTCCTATTAAATATTATCTTTCAGATTATTTTGCTAAACACCTCCTTGCGCCAATATCGAGTGAACAAAAGCCTCCAAACTCCTTTCAAAAGACCCAATTTCTCTATCTATTTTACAATTCACTACTCTTCTCATACATGGTGTGTCCATTAAACAGCGAGACTGACACTGTGAAACATTTATTTTGATACCCTACGCATTTACTTATTACCTCCTCTATCTCCTTGCGAATCTTCCATCGTTCGAAACGATGCTGGGAGTCTTCTTCCGTCAGCTCCTTTAGGACACGTGCCGCTTTCGCTTTTACAACTTCAACATGGTCAAATCTTGTTCCTTTTAAAGCAGATTTCACCTTAGGAAACAGACAGAAGTCGCATGATCTGGCGAATAAAACGGATGGTTTAACACTGGAATGCTCTACTTGGTTAGAAACCTATTGAAAGACAATGTGGAATAATCAGGCGCATTGTCTTGGTCAGAAAATTTGCCTTTCAGACTCTTTGTCAATTCTTACAGTCTCAGTAATCACTCGAATACTTGATCGACATTTAAATAGAATCATATTACCGATTTTTTCGATATTGTCATCTGGTTTTGACGTGGAAGGACAACCCGGGCTTGAATAATCTGTGACCTATTCTGAGCCATCTCGAAAACACTTAAAATTCCTCAAAAACTCTTGCACGCGATTAGCATACGCTTCTTTCAATAAATTACAAGTTCCAGCAGCGGTTTTTTTTTTTTCAAAATTTCATGAGAAATTTCACAACAAATCGTTGCTTTATTGTAACACTTATCATTTTTCCGACGAAACAACAACAAAGAAACTCCAATGCGAATGAAGGCCACAGCTATGCAGATTTGTTTACAGAAGCGGGAAGCACTCCATTCCAAAGATCAGGCTTCTCGCTGAACAGCTATCAGTCACTAGCGTTTGGCGCATGCGTACCTCTTCCGCAGCAGCATCTGTCTCGTTATTTAATCACCGCATCTTATGTGCAGATGTTAATTTACTTAAGTCACGGTTTATTAGCAAGGCGATGTTCTCACATCCAATAACGTCATAAAGTATTCTAAAAGCTCAGTTAAAGGGATAAACACGGGATAACACGTTACATTTTTATAGAGCTGAAGGACCCATGAGACCACACAGCAGGTCTTTAATAGAAATAAGACTTACCCGGTGCTTCTCTCGACGTGAATATTGTTGGAAATGCTTGGCTGCTCCTGCAGAAGCCTTCAATAAAACATATTTCTTCCTCTATTATTAATTTCAATTGTCGTCACACCTGACGTAGTCAATAGTTACGAAACAATCTAATATATTCGATGTGAATTTTTCAGTCATTCTTCATCTTTTCAATCACACTCGCTGTTAATTCTTCAAATGAAATCGCCAAATTTATTGACTTTCCACAGAAAAAAATTTGTAAACGAACTGTGGTAAATGAATCTCTTAGCTTGATATACAATGGAAAAACTTTTTAATTATAAACTCGAAAAAATAATTCAGATATTTACTTATAAATTATAACTACGAAAAAAATTATTTACAAGAAAAGTAAGTTGAAAAAAAATCTTAATTATTTTAAGAAACAAACTGGAAAAAAATCCACCTGCATAATTTTTTATTCCAACTTTTTTGGAACAACTGACTGACTGTTTACGTACATTGCTCTTCAGTTGGTGCAACGTTTAGATTTTTCTTTTAGTTTAGTTTTTATTAACCTCGTACTAGAAGCAACACGAGGGCTATTGGTGACGAACCTAAAATATTTTGAACCTCGAGTTGGTGCAACGATTAAATGTTTTCAAAGCAAAACCTAGGTAATATGCAACGGACATAGTAATTTTGCACCTTGGTCACGTGACGAATGCAACACCTAAACTGGCCCCTCATGTCTAAACTTCCCCACCATGCCAACGGGAAAACTGAGGTCCTCGACATATTTAACGTGCATCAGCCTCACAACACGGCAAGTCTCTAATGACCGCAGGACTCGAACACCCGACTCGACGGAAACAACGCCGGCAGCAAATATAAATATTTATGAAGGATAATAAAATTATATTTCTAACACGTGGATTGTAATAAATTTTTAATCCTTAAGAAATGTAAAACATTCTAAGGCACAAAACTGACGCGAACGTTTACAACAACAAAAAATCAAAGCAAGCTGTATCGCGATAAAAAAAAAATAAAATAAGTGCTCAAATATTAAAATTAAAGCAAGCTGTGAAATATTGAAGCGAATAATAAACTGTTGAAGGAGTCAGTAATATTCTGTTTCGGTTTCAAAATTTAAAAAAGCGACAAAGTATTAAATATGTCTTAAGAATCATGTAGATATTTTTTTTAAATTACTGCTATTAACTCATACTCTCCCTATATATATCTTGTTCAAATTTTCAATCGTTAATAAAATCTTTTTTTACTCATCCACGTATGTTCAAATACATTAGTGGACGACACTCGATGTTAATACAGTTTTTTTCAAATATTAATTCATTTAATTAAATTTAATTATTGCAAAATTTGGCGATTTTTTTTTTTTTTTTTTTTTTTGGCTGAACGTTAATCGCTGGGGGAAAAAATTCTTTTGCCACTTAATATTGTGATTCTGTCATATGTATATACATATTTATATTAATTGTAATTATTTAATAAAAAGTTACAGAAATAAAAATTTTCTTTGTTGGCCGTAGTAGAAATTGACTTTAATTTTTTTTTTTATTTTACTTGTTTGCCGTAAAAATAAAACAAATCTTAACATATTAATCAATTCCTAGGATTTTTTCACACAAGAAGGAATAAAATATATCGTCTACTTACCCTTCCGTTGTTTCTTGTCTCATCTAATAATATATTGGGGCTACATTGGCATATTGAGGACCAGGATTGGCATATGCTTGACCACCCATCGCGTAAGCGCCTTGATTGCCACTAAGGGGAGGTCCTGCATAAGCGGCTTCAGACTCCGAGTTGCCGGAGGATACGGAAGCAGTGTTGCTGTAGTAGTCAATATGTTTTATGCATTCGTTCTCCCCTGCTGCATTCTTGTAGCACTTGATGGTGATGGCAAAGCCGTGGCAGGTAGCCAACAGGGCCAGAGCAATCACGCACACTATCATAGATTTCATGGTGACGCACTAAAAGGAAAACAGAGAAAAGACAGTCAAGGAGTGCTGTCGTATACGTACGTGATGTTATATTCTTAGCATGATACTAGTTACGTTAAGCCGTGGCAGGTTAAGCCCGTCTATCGGCCATTTTGATATCGTGGACGTAATGTTAATCCTATGGGATTTCTACTTTTGCTCACAAATCTTTACTGTTTGATTTAGTTGAATGCAATAAAGTGCATCTGAAAGGGAAGAAAATAACGAAGGCTTCTGCGGACATAAAATTACATGTAATAACGATTTCAGCGTTTGCAACGTGATGTTATAGTTGACAACGCAGAAAAATCTGGCCAAACCTCCAGTGTGCGACGTAAGCAAATTCGGTTCAAAGCATGAACGCAATCTACCGTTAAAAACCATTGATAATACAACATTATTACATCGTAATTCACCACCGAAGTCTCAACAAGTGTCTGCGTCCAAACTGTTCAATCTATTCTATAGAATATGGGATTTAACATTCAATGACCCACTGGTTTTTCCTCGTTGGTGACGGGATTTAAAGCTACGCACAGGCGTGGTTAGATTTTCAGAGACCCGGGATAACTGAAGAGTTCGCGCTCCCTCCTATTTGCCAAAAGGAAATGGGGAAGGGAAAGAAAATTTTAAAAAATGTACTAAAAATAACATTATTTTAAGATAACAATTATATATATAGTATTAGTTTAAAATATAGTAGTTATAAATAGTTTTAATCTCTTGACACTTTTATTTATATATTTCTTTTGAAAGTTTCGCTAAATTGATAAAATTAGAACAAAGAGAAATAATTAAGACAATAATGGTGGATCGAAATTTCAATCATTCCGAAATATTATTTAATTATAACACTGCAAAAACTTAAACATTAATTTATATATAATAATGCAATAACCTGAAAATGAAGCAAAATAGTATGATACAAAAAAGGTAGTTTAATGTATAATGTTATAAATGTAATTATTTTCCTTAAAAATACATTTTCCTAGTCTTTACTCTTGCAAATTAATTGATTAGTTCATTAAAATAATACGGGCAACCTCTCTCTTCACTCTCAGAAAAGTCAAAACTGAAAGTCTGTCCTGTGCTATGGAAGATATCAAGAAGGATAAGTTTAAATTTACTGGAAGATCTTCAAAAAGGGCAATGGAAGTTCCTAAAGTCAGTAAAACTGTGTATGCGATTATTTTTATTTACTTTTTAGCGCATTTAAGAATGGGAAACATTTCATTCTAAAAATTCATAGCATCTATTTGGTGTCCCCCTGGATAGTTCGTCCGGAAAGTGACCCCTCTTTTTCCGGGCGATGCATCTTTTTTAATTATCAAACCTTATTGATTATTGGAGATTTGATGTACCCTCAGAGCATTAATTTACCTTTCCCAAAATCTGAATACATAAATGTACATTTCATTACAAAACATGACGTTTATTTAACCATATTATCTCACATTTGTTTAAAAAAGGAGCATACATAACAGGCTAATCAACAAAATACACACGTAACAGAATCTTCTCTACAAAGACAAAGGTATTACACAATTTTCTTATCTTTAAGCCTAATCGTCACTTTCATTTACGAGGGTGGCATAAACAGTTTTTTACGACAGAGGGCGTATCAAATCAAGTTGGTGTTACCATTATGCACTGCCATCTGTTGAACAGCCCCGCAAAAATTTGATACTGATTCGTATGTTAGTTTTGACTTCGCACCGATTGCTGCCAATTCGAAATTTGATTATTTCCATGCTGAGTTCGTAATTCATCACTATATAAAGGAAACCAAACAAAAGTCAAAAGAACGTATTGCTTCTGGTCAATAAAATCTCAAGAAGGTATCAAAAAGTTATGAAGACGAATTTTTGGGTTGAGTAGGGCGTGATACTAGCGAACTTCTTAGAAAAAGGAAAAAATAGTCAATAGACAATACTACAGTGAGTTACTCCATTCCTGTTTCCCCAATCCCCTTTTACCGTTTCTATTACGGGTACTTTTTGAAACACACCTGCAAATGATATATGCTTGGAAAAGGATAAGATTCCAAAATTAAGGCGAATTATAGTAAGATATCAATATTTGCCCAATCTGTTCGCAGAGCATAAAAAAGATGTTTATTTATGTAATAAAATAATACAATAGTTTTCCTGGCATTTTATAGGAAAAGAATAATCAGAGAAAGTTATCTTATTTTACTCTCTTTATTTTATGAACCACATTTTTTTTAATCTTATCCTTTTCCCCAGTCACACACTCAAATAATCTAATCAAAAATTTAAATGGAGAAAATCAGCATTTAATATTAAGTAATTATAAATTATTATTTCATTCACTGCATTAGAAATCTGCTCTCGGCTTTGAACAAAAATAGTAGTATATTTAACCAGAAACAACGCAGCATACAAAAAACATACATTCAAGAAGGAAAAGGTTTTACTTACGTTTATTTGTGGAAGTGTATTTGACAACAGAGGTTAAATGCGAACAACTGTGAACAAAACTGGAAGTGGTCGTCTTTTATATACAAGGTTTTGGGTTAATCAGATTTTGCCGTTTGACAATGAATTATGCATTTTCTTTTCTTTTTTCTTTTTTTTTTTTTTGTTTTGTTTTGTTTTGTTTAATATAAAATACTACCAAACTGATCAAAGTCTGTCAAGTACGTAAGATGGTGCGAGCTACACCTTTTGTTCCCCATTGACGTTGGATGTTGTCATTTCTAAAAAACAGGAATCCGTAATTGGATGCTGCCTCACTGAACCCAGTGGTTTTCCCGATTTATGGCCAGGACAATCACGTTTTGGAGGACTCGAGTAAAATAAATAACGCAAATGCGAAAAAACTTCTTTCCCAGAACAGCGTGTGTACAAGACAGCATCCATTATCAATAAGCAATATTTTTGAAAGGTGAGAACATTATGCGAATGTATGACGCGCTGTTTTCAAATTTCGGTTGAAGATGTCATAATTGATGACCGAATAACTTTTGCTTTCTGGTTGCGCAAAGCATAAGACAAAAGCTGCAGCCGAGTCTTAGCAAAAACCTTGCTAAAAAGAGTGCTTTTTTGGGTGAAAAATGAAATGAAGAAGGATTTTTTGTTTCGTAGAATTTTTTTTTATACTCTTTTCGTTTTCGTTGTGCTCGGAATAAAAACTCTATCTATACTTTTTGAATGTTAGATATATATAGGTATTCTTCAAAGTTGAGGCGTTTGCTTCCTAGAATTCTTAATATTTTGTAAATTCTTTGAAAAATTATTTTAACATTTCTTTTACATTACCATAAAGTAATTCTAACTTTCATTAGCTTTCTGTACTCATGTTTTATATCATTTTTGCTGGTGTATGTTGATTTTATTGGTTGGAGTTCGCATTGCGTTTTTCAAAATTAAGTTTTAATTCAAGTTTAATAAAATAAATTTCACTTTCTAGTTTTTATTGCTTAATGAAGCAGAAATTTTATGTTTCTACATAGATTTTTGTTTATGTTTCTTATTTCTTTCATTTTTTTGTGTATGCGTGTGTTAGGGAAAAAATTAATCTTATTTTTGAGTGTAAATTTGCTTCAAATTCATGATATTTGCTATCCTAAAACTCTTGAATTTTTGTAAACAGTTAGAAGAACTATTTAAACGTTCTTTTATTACACAAAATAATTCTAATTTCCTTCATGATTAAGCATTCGGTACTCAAAATTTATATTATATTTGTTGGTGCATTTACATTTTGACTGATGGTTTCGAAAATTAACATTGTTCATTAATGTTTAATAATGTAAATTTTTATTTATGTTTAAAAACATTGTAACGAAGATGAGAATTTTTGTTTCTTCACAAATGTTTGCTTATGTTTTTGGCGTTTGGTGAAAATACTCGATCTATATGTTTTGAATGTAAGACACCTACAATATGTTTCAGGATTATAGTGTTTGCCCTCTTAGACTTATCGATGTTCTTGAAAATTGTTAGATGAATTATCAAAACGCTCATTTATTGCTTAAAGTAATTATAATTTTCATCTCATGAGACGCAGCTTTCGTATCACATATTTTGCAATAACTTTATTGGTTTATTTACATTTTTGACAGATGGTTCCAAAATGAACTTTGTTCAATGAAGTTTAATTAAGTAAATTTTGCTTTACCTTTTTTGTAAAAAACAATGTATCGTAAAATGAATTTTTCTATTTTTTCATAGATTTTCACTCATGGATTTTTGTCGGGAAATAATACTCTATCTCTGCATTTCGAATGTAAAACATTATATGTATGCGTCGGGGTCATGATCTTTACTCTCCTATGTATCTTAAATGTTTTGATAAATTATTACCTGGTGTAATTCTAGTTTTCATTATGATGCAGCTTTCGGTACTCGTAGTTTACATTATTTTTCTAGTGTAATGGTGCATTTGTTAATTTTGTTCACTGAAATTTAGGTAATTTGTTTTTAAGAAAATGTAACTAAGAAGGAAAAATTCCTTTCTTCATAGATTTTCGCTTAAGGTTATTGGGTTCTAGAACATTTCCTCTACTGTTTGAAATTGCAAGGCATTGTAGATTTATTTGAGGATCATGGTGTTACCACTTCATGTTTTTTTTTTTTTTTTTTTTGCAAATTGTTGCAAGAAGAATTTAAACGATCTATAATTACCTACTGGCGCAGAGTGTGTTACCACTAAAATTCTTAGAAGTCCTAAAAAATATAAATTGACGACAACAGTTTATTTATGTATATATATATATATAATGATTTAACTTTAATTTATTAACTTCTCTTAGTAATAATTTAATTTTCTATTATATCTCATTCTCAAATTCAAAAGTAAAGAGTTCATTCTTATTTCCTGATCCCTTTCAGACTTCTTGTCTGAATTCCAACAATCCCATCAAACTCCCTGTCTATTATAATATTGCACCAGAGTCCCTAATCCTGTACCACGTTTTTCCATGACGTTTTTTGTAATTTTCCCCATTATATAATGAGATACTCTGAAAATTAGAGCACTCCTTATCATCTCGCCATGTAACTTGTACTGCGGTTAAACCACTCAAAATTTTCTTTTCTTTTTCTTCAGTCGGATCAGCCGACTTTGTGCAGAGTTTTCATAATGAATAACAAATAAAATCACCTCCATGAACTTGAATATGACTCGCATTCGTCATTAAATAAAAATTGTTTTCAGCTACAGCATGATTTAATAGCCACAAGTAAATTCATTTCATATATATATATATATATATATATATAGCTAAAATAATGGTTGATCATAATCTATTAACTTTTCTTATCAAATTGAATAATCTTGTAAAGTTAACTTAGTTAAATTTAAAAAAAAAAACTAAATAAATTTTACAAATTATCAGACAAAAAAACCAAGTACACGAGTGAAGGTAATTTATGCCATGAGCAATGTATTCATTATGAAAATATCGTAATATCTTTATATTTGATAAATTTCCTTCATTTACTTTTCAGGAAATAATTGCTTATGTGCACATTTACTAAAAGCTATATAATAGTATTTGTTGCTTAAGCGAGTGTATCGTAAAGTTTTAATTATTACTAAGAAATAATTGAGATATCCGGATAAAATTTATTCTGCGTATTAATTTATACTTATGTATATAGTTATTGTTGTCCCTCCCAAGTCCTGCTGATTGCCTCATCGTGGCGGGAGGGTGTTCCTGAGCGGAATGGGGGAAATACGTTGGGAGTTCGCTCCTGGCAGGGTCCCCCTAGACGTGAAGACCATTCCATTCATGTCCAGCTAAAATCAGCAGACATTGGAACCAAGACAGACTTCTATCATTTGGTGCTCCGATCCTTGGATCAACAGAAGCTGCATATTTCCTCCTTTATATGAACTCAGTGACTTTCAATTTAGGTGCTGCATCGTCCGTCGCGCAGATAAATCAGGGACGCGCTTGAGGTTTAGGAAGAGGGCCTCGTTCGCAAAGTAAACTACAGTTTCCTCGAGCTTTGAAAATTCTGCAATTTAACATCAATGGTTTATCTACTTTAGCTTACTAGAACTAATTTGGCCAACTCTTAGAAATAGCGGATTTAAACAAAGTTCAAGTAATTGCTATACAAGAAACAAAATTAAAGAAAGAAGTTATTCATGTTGATTTGTTTAGCATAAGGAAACTATTGATTGAAGTAAGTCAACGTATGAAGCAGGTAAAGTTGAATCTGCTAAGTTCTACAATGACGGGCTTCGAAAGTTCAAGAAACGCTGGGAGAAATGCATAACTCCAAATGGAAGTTGTGTAAAGAGAGAAGTCTTGAGAATAATAAATTAAAATTAGGCGTCTGTCTTGAAAATTTTTCGTAATAATTAAAGCTTCTAATTTTCTAAAACTTTACGATATTGCTGATTACTTCAATCTAAAGAGTTTCCTGAAACCAAACAAATCAATAATCAATAGTTGTAACTTTCAACATTAAGAATCAATAAATTTGCGGAATAAATCTATTTGAGAAATTTCGATAATTTTAGTAATGATTAAAAATATACGTTAATCTCGTTATTCTGTTCCATACATTTAATGAAGCGAGAGTTAAAATTTAATTAAAAACATTCACGTTTAGTGTTAAGAAGTCAAAAATTCAAATACGCTAGTAAAAGTAATATAAGCCATGAGTAAATTATTAATTTTGAAATAAGAAAAAAGTCATAATATTTTAAATAATACGAAAAATTTATTTTTCAGTAAAGAATTTCATAAGTATAAATTTACGAAATAGTTATTTAATTGCAATATTGATGTATTCTATTTTATTTATTTAATGAAGCGAGTTTCGAAATTTAATTTAAATTAGGCAAGTTACACATTAACAGCATTAACAAAAAATCGCATTATCTTCCTTAAATCTCATGCATCTTAACACATTCCCAGCTTTAAGAGAAAGTTATTTCAATATTTATAATACTATTTTTCTTCAGATAAAGTTGAAATGATGTTTCACACTTTATTAAAACGGAGTGCAACCCATTTTTTTTCCGTGTAATATGATATTTTTCATCATATTTAAATGTTGTGTTTTATAATTCAAAATAGTAAATTACAAAAAGTTGATTATTGATTTATAAACAACACTTATATATATATGTGTGTGTGTAAAGTAATTTACTTTTAACTATTACTTATTTAATTAATTTTTTCAATAACAACAGTCGAAACCAATTTCAGTTTCATAGAACTATTTTATTTTAGAGGAGAGAGAGACCATTTCCAC
>BMAW01003428.1:0-37490 GCA_019974015.1 Nephila pilipes
TGATGAAATATTCTCTACTGAATAGACGAGGGGAAGATGAAAATATCCAATGAAAGCTGGTTTCAAGCGGGATCGTTGTGTGGCGGCTTCATACGTCATTTTGATTGCGAAGCTGTAAGGAGATTTGAAGAATAGGAGCAGACGATCTTTTCTCCCCTCACCTAAGTTTTAAATTTGTAAATGTTAAGTTTCAAGTAAATGAATGGTTCTTTGACTCTACAAAAAAAAAGTAAATATTACGAAAAAATCGTTTGCTTAAGTGATTACGGAAGAGATTTGCTCTTGTGCGATTGGCAACAAAAACATTATTATTATGTGTTGTTATATAGATTCTATCTGTCTACTGTTGTAATGATTGAAGATGTTTCTATTTTCATTAAAATAAGTGTTATTTAAAATCTCATACATTTGAAGTTTCTTTTACATGGAGTGTAGTCCGTTTTCGGTGTGGCTAATTAATTTAATGGAACAGTTTTGTGCAGCTAAAGTGAAATGTTTAATGTAACAGCTGTCCGGAGCGACAGAAAAGATGCCTACATTCCGCACACCTTCAGAAAGGAATTTATGGGGAATTGTCGGTTTTATAACACACCCCTTCCCCATAGTTGTGCAACTCGAACTCCCTTATAACTCCCACTACCGCATGTTGAAAGCAATGCTGATCATGTGATGCCACGTGATTTCGAATTGTATTTCGTCCCAAGCTCATCATTGTGCATGTTTTTCAAGTCAGTAATGAATCTACCAGTATATCAGTTTATCCAATACTCCGTCATATATAATTCCGTTAACACTAAAAACTTTAACTGTTTATGAGCGTTTCGTAAAATGTTAATTTGGAGAAATAATAAGGAAAGTTTAAAATATATGTTTACTTATTTTGAATAAAAATTAAAAAGTTACATGCTTCTTCAAAGGATTAAAATATTCAGTTGAATTAATTTTCCAAGTTCTCTTTCACCTAATCTTAGCAACCAATATCAAAACTTTACTACAAATACATGTATTTAAATATATTAATTCTGATATTGTCTATATAAATTCAGTGACAAGAAAAACTTCTTTTTCATTTCATTACTCTTTCGAACCATATAGTCTTCTATTTTAGTTTTGCGTGGTTTGAAGATATTATTTAAAACCATCACGGTGAAGTTTTTTCATTTGCTGAACGATTATTCACAGAAAAACACCTCATAATGAATATCATCTCAAACTTTTAATATCCATTCTTTTTCAACCAATTTTCATCTCCGCATTCGAATGCATTCTTTGCTATAAGGCAAAGAAATCGAGGTTTAACAACACAAGGTCGACGTAAATGAGTCTTTATCAGAACTTTTTTTTGGAGTTAAAAATTCTATCTTATCCATTAAGAGAAAACATTAAAACTTTAAAAAGAACTGCAATTCAATCATTCATCAAATCAGTTAAGCTACTCATGGGCTTCTATCATAAGTTTAACTATGTTAATAAAATTCCAAATAACAATATATGTATTTTTTTTTAAAATTCAGAACATTTTTATTAATGCGGAACAAATATAGGTAGATTGCAGAAATTAAATAAATCAAAGAAACAAATGATTAAAATTCGAATTTATTTACCGTTCTGAATCTGCTAAAAAAGCACGCTAAGATTTATGATACACATATTTCAAGAAATATTGGCATTTTACAGATATTTAGAGCGGAACGGACGGAATTAATCCATTGGCTATAGACGAGTATTAACTCTTCTAACATCCTGTGGGATTTCTGAATTTGATTTAAATAAAGTCTAGAATTTTTGTTTCATATATATCCAATAAATGTAAATGCTAATTTCTTTAATTAATGTGACATCTAAAAATATTATTTTGTCCTGGGATATGCAAGCAGGGTAGATTATTATTTAACTTAAGTATTCTTAAAGATTGATATTAATCCAAGTAATAACGGAATTTCGATCTTAGATTATATTTAACGACTACGGCTTCATATGCCTCATCTAATAATAAACGCCTTATCCAAGGTGAATGGAATCAATAGTTTTTTTTTTTATAAATTAATTAATAATCACCTGTATCACAATTATTCAAAAGGAAACTTAATTATGTACATATTTACAAATTTTATTTACCGTATGTTTCCGCAAATACGATGATATTTGATTCATAAGAAAGAACCCCGAAATCCGGGGTAGCATTATAGGACAGATACGAAAAAATTTATATTTAAATTCATATATATGAAAGCCAAACAATAAAAATAAAACAAATGATACTCCAATGTATTTGAATTCCTTGCAAATTCCTCAAATCCATCTCTAAGGCAAATAGTTTCTGAAGTAAATCCTCACTTTTTTAGTTGAGAAGTTCATCATAATGTTGCAACGACTCTCTTCTACAACAACGCTAAAAATTAAAATATCATACTAACAAGCCAAAGAGACGTCCTTTCTACCTAGTTGGTTGGAGCGCAGTAGAAAGCGACTGATCAACATTCTTCGGACCGACTGGTCCAGGGTTCGAAACAGCAGCGCACTCAAGATCATCGAACAACTCTTTCCCTCTCCACGGGGTAAAAAAACAACCTCGATGTTTCGAAGAAACTGTCTTATCCCGGAGCGATGACTCAAAACGTGAACTCTAGATAGCAGCACAGCTTATAACTATTGATCCGACACAAAAACATTTGCCTCTGTATGTCCAACTAAGACAACCGCACTTAAATCACAACTATAGTGATACTCCGGCTCTGGTGCAAGTGTCGACTAGAACCGCCACTCAATAACAGACAGCGGATGACTCAAAATGGAAACTGTCCCTAGCAAGACTCAATTCAACTGGGCTGGGATATGCATCAATTGTAGTAATGGGAGAAACAAATGCAACCTTCGCAACAAACATCAGTGTTTCTCTTCGTATCATCACAATGTATCACGAGTATCATCACGATGATAATGGAGGGGGAGTACAAAGCGACTCTCTTCTACAATAGTGCCAGAAGTTAAAACACTTTACTAACTAGCCAGAGAGACGTTTATTCGGCCTAGTTGGTTGGAGCACGGCAGAAAGCGACCAGTCGACATTCTTCGGACCCACTGCTCCAGGGTTCGAAACAGCAGCGGCACTCAAGGTCAAAACAACTCTCTTCCCCTTCACTGGGTACGGTGTAGAAAAAAATCCCCGATGTTTCGGAGAAAAACGTCTTACACCGAAAGAGTATTTCAAGTGAATCAATTTCCACTTCGTCATCAGTATCCCATAATAAAATCATCCTATTAACAACCCCCCCCCCCCCATTTGAAAGATTTGATCACTGTTTCCATTCTCACTTTCACCCAAGATTTTATCACAAAATCATACAGCACAACAAATGACGGTACTCGTGTAGCTCCAACTTTCATGTACGACAATCCGCTACTCATTATCCAGTTATTCCATCTTTCACGCATGTAATATTTGAATGGTTCATTCAGAGAGTCGTCTAAAGGCTATCGCATCGAAGTCAAACCACTCGGTATATTAGCAATCTTAGTATTGCTTAGTGCTAAGCTATTTTTAGTGTTCTGGGTTACATGACTGCGAAACATATCCCACCCTAACAACTCCACCCCAATATCCCTGTGTTGATTTCGTTGAACTCCTGGTCGCCTTTGCCACACATTTTTAAACGGTATTTTTTTTCCATTCTCATCCATTCGTCCCTTTCCAAGGAAATACTCAAAAATCTCTGGAGAGAATTTTATTTTAGGAGTTGTGGTGTCTAGCTACTGTTGGCGATGTGTTACTGTATTTGAAGCAATTCTTGTGCCTAGATAGAAAGGTTTTGATTCTGTCAGGAGATGGGGTGTTCACTTAGTGAGAAAGTAGTCTCGAAAAAGGCTCTGGTCTTACTTCAACGTACCTCACTGGTATGTAAAAATTTTCCAAAAATAAGGTGTTATTGAAACGGTTTCGGTCACAGCGCAACCCAGCATGTTGGAAACTTTTCAGTAGAGAAGGTGTTTGTACAAAATATTTCTGATTTTTGAGCGCAACGCACCGTGCATATTGAAAAGTATTGATCGCCACTGATCAGGTGAAATCCATTTTTTGCCGTATTTTGTTCGTAACACTCGATTAATTAAATCTAAATGATCTTTCTTTTGAACTTCTAAACGATAAAAGCTTGAATAGGATTTGACTAGTTTCCATAAGTTAAGTCAGTCTTAACAACTCTTGGAAACGGGTAATTGTGAGTATTTAAGACATCGCTTGACCAAGTGTACTTGGAAAGACAGCGATATGACACACTTTGATTTCAACTGTAATTGACGATGAGATGTGTAACGAAAATAGCTTCAAAAGCAGTGAGAAAGACGAAGAGTCAGACAAAAAGTGTGACATAAAAAAACAATACAGATGCCTTAAAACACCTTCCCAATTAAAAATAATTTTGATAACTTTTGATAGTGTGATTAAACTTTGGTGACAATACAGATGCCTTAAAACACACTTCCCAATTAAAAAATAATTTTTGATAACTTTGTGATAGTGTAGATATAAAATTTATAGATCATCAAACATTTGTGAGCAATAATTAAAATTTTAAATTCAAAGATGTACATTTTTTCAGATTCAAATAAATAATGCCCAATGTGTATTTATTGTATACAAATGTATTTTAAGCTTTATGTAAGAAATCTAATTAAATTAATTTTTTAGTACGTGCATCCTCTGAAGAAAGGACTATTCATTTGAGGGCATCATGTCAGGACCGGTCTGATGTCTTATTGGGAGGTATTGTGACGTTGGTCTATTTGCTTATTCTCTCGCAAACCCTCGGGACTTGTATAATTTGAATTGCACAAAATATTGTACAGACTTCCCAACCAAAATGAAACGTTAGTTAGATAAGCTAATGAAGGTAGAAATGAAATAAAGTGTTTAAATATTTTAATATGTAAATGAAAGTATAATTACTATAGGAAATAGAGGATAATGCCAGAAAATTGTTACCTAGATCTGAATTCTTCTGTTAGTTTGTTGAATTGAAAAGAGTTCCACTCAAAATATAAGCTACGTATTACCCGAAGAAAGCTGTGAGTTAATAATGAGTTGTAAGAAGGATTTCTTTGATATCATAGTTACGACTGTGTTTTTAGGTTCTAGAGACAAAGGTCTTAGATATTCTACAGAGATAATAAATAAGAAGCTTATTTTGGTTTTGGGTGTCCTGGGAGTAGTTTTGTATTTTTTTATATTATATTAGATTAAGAAATGCAAAAGAGCCATAATAACTCCGACTATCATCCGTATGACAGTAAATTTTCAGCTTACATATAACGTTAGATTGAATTTCTAACTTAAACTGCAAACTGCATTAAAAACTTAAGTAGGTATAGTTCAGCGCCTCTTCGCAAGTTATGTCCTCGGCCTTCAGAGCTTTGAGAACTACATATCGCTGTGCGAAATACTTTATTTCATCTGGGGGGTATAAAAGGAGATACCTATTTTAACAACGAATAACTATAAAATTAATGCAAGTAGTTTTGTTAACTGATACACGAAAGTTTGAATTACCAAAATAAAATACGAGTAGTTTAATTTGATGACTATGGCAAGGAAAAAAAATTTAAGGTGCAGCTGGGAAAAACGTACTAAACTGAAACTTTATCCCATCGCTTGCCGAAATGAAATTATAGCATAGTTGATGTCAAATAACATAGCCAAAGCTGAATTATTTCGTAGTGATTAATTTATATGAAGCTTATGAAATTATTTCTAAATTAATAAAAGCAAAAGTAATTAAAACACACATAAACAAATGGAGAATTATACAGTTATATAACTATGTGCAAACGGTTTTATAAAGTTATATTTTATGTATTCATTCGGAGCTAAGGGAAGAAAAGCATTTAGGAGACGAGATTCATCCTTAACGTACTCATAAAATAACCTATTAAATATATCAACGCAGAGAAAGGACTATTAAGGAAAAGAGACTTAAACGTTAGTTAAATTACCAGTGAGCGCATCATCTTCGTCGAAATTAACGCAAAACCCAACATCCATTATTTAACATAGTCGGGCTGATTAAAAGGAAGTAAAACGAATTAAAAGGCTTTAACGTAAAAAAGACGCTACACAAACTTCGATGTAATATTTGCTCACGAAAACGGAGCTTTTATTTTTAGTGGACATTTGCAAAAAAAACACTGCAAAATTAAAGAGAATGTCTTTTATAACTCTCCCTAAAGGGATGTATTTTTTATCGTTCAAAGATTCCAGTCCTTCTTCATCCTCCTTCCTTGAAAAAACACTCTCACATGAGAAGGAAAAAACATTTTTTTGTGCATTCTCTCATCGGCTTTTCGAAACGCAACATCCACTTAGTAAGCAGACAGTCTGACCATCTCCAGAAGATTTCTGAAAAGGTATTGCAAGGACCTTGAGAGGGGTCGTTTCTTTCGAGATATTTCGAGGGGAGTTAGCGGTTCCGATAGCTGCGAGGCGGATTCCAGAACAAATACAGGCCATTTTTTTTTCCCTCCAACTCTGCCTCGAAAGGGGTTAATCTCGTATTGTAGTCGTTAATCAAGTACAATCAGCTGCTGTTATTCTGCATTAGTTCAGTTTGCCTCAAGCTTCATCATTTCCGAATCAGTTGAGAAGGTCAAAGCATAATTTGTCATTATCCCCGTAGTTTTGAATTGTTTTCTCCGTACACTCAAAGAATTCAACAATGCTCTGTTTAAACTCCATTTGAAATCAATGTATCTAATTTGTTTTTACGCGACTGACACGTTCCAGAAGAATTCGTGTAAAATTTCACGTAAAAATACATGGCATCTATGGACAAAGAAGATAAGTTCCTATTCTTAAGAAACGGAAAATATTACAATACCTTTTCGCTTTTTTAGTTGAATTATGATATTAGTAAGTATAACTGAAAAATTCAGTTTTAATTAATAAAACAAAAGTTTAAAACCATCACATACAGTTTAATGACTTTTACGTAAAAAATTAATAAACATGCTCTTTGATAGTTGTCAAAACGAAGATATGACACAATTCTCTTTATCATTGCGCTAGTTTTCATCTTCTTCGTGTTGAGGGAAATTATTTTTAGATAGTTTTTACTGAGAGCGTTTTCGATATGTCTGAGAACGTGTCAGACAAAACAAGTGTCTAAATGTTTTCTATTTGAACAAATTCAAAAATAGGCGAAGCAGATAACAATACCTTTAAAGTTATAAAATCTCGAGAATTCTTAATGGAAATTGCATTAGCAACTCGTCTCCAATGCCGTAGTTTTGAAAATAAAAATCAAGCAAAATTTTCTTTGAATTGATCGAAAAGTCTGCAAAAGAGGGAAAAGACCTTTTTTTTTTTACCTGAGTTAAATAAAAATCCATAAAAGTTCAAGTGAAAAAAGAAGGTATTATTATATAAAGGATTTATATGTCATTTATCTATCTATTTGAATTAATTTCTCCATTATAAAATATGTTCTATAATTTATTCCTCCTGTTCTGTTATGCTAAATTAGGTAGACGCCAAGTCCCGGGTTTTAGGGAAGTCCCGATTCTTAGAAAAGAATGCAAGACACAAGGAACACTTGAGAAACGGAAAGGGAATATACGGTTTTTCGTCATGCAATTTCCCAGATATGAACTTTTATTATTATTTTTTAATTTTATTTTGCTGAACTCTAATAAAAAAAATTGTTGAGGAAACGATTATCAGGATCTGCTTATTAAAGTTCATTCGCTGAAGTTGCTAGAATACTCACTACCATTGTTTGGACTTAATGAACAGTGGCATTTTTGGCATTGAGTGAAACATTTTGTAGCTGTAAAATGAAGTAGAGTAACTACTTGTACACTTCAACAGATTTTAATTCTTTGTTGGAAATGTTCCAGCTAGCTATCTGGAATCATTTGGAAATAATGTCAAAGGAATTCAATCTTGTAGAAAATTAGAAATGGAGGGAATTTTGAGAGGAGAAGATATGTGTAGATTTTATTGTACTTTGAAGAACTTCATTTCAATCATTAATCAATTGGCCGTGGTGGTAGAACAGAACGTTAAAAGAACATCAAAAAAGCTAAAATATGTTACTATCGAATTAGGATGATACTTAAACTTGTGTGGAAAGTTGTCAAAGAAGTCAAAGGTATCCATCGAGACAGGACTTGTGTTAGTCCAAATGGTCTTCAAGAAAATGAACGCAAGATATCAGGTGCGATCTAATTGACTGACAGTCAACCAAATAATGAATTTCAAATTATATTTGTCTATCAAGTTACTTTGACGAAGGTTCTAGTTGAATGCTCAAAAGCCATCTTGTGTACATCAGGGAATGTACGAATAATCTAAAAGTCTTACATTCCGTACTGAGAATTTATAACCTTATTGATAAAATGTGATAAAATATTCAACAAATTCATCACATTTACCAAGTTATTCAGATATTAATAATACACGTTCGAACTCACGTTTGATGATTATATATATATGAATCACCATTTTGAACGATTTTTTCATAGAGGATTTAGCAACTTCGAAATAATGTTGATGGAATGTGAAAGAACAATGTGATACAATTGAGAGAAATGCAATCATTGAAACGAATTTGAAAAGGGGTTAGTGAAGCAGAATTTTGCTAGACAATTTATATACCTGAGCCTACAAGTAAAAAGGATGGTTAGAAAAGGTAGTTAAACACCGTCAGTTTATTGATAACGTTATAGATAAAATAATGACAAAAAAGCTATAAGGTCAGGAAAACAACACATTGGTAATTGATTTTTTATCATTTGTCTTAATTTACATTCATATTCTTTAACTCAGACCCACTTATTCTGCCATTTTATAAAGGAGAAAAACCCCGAATACCGCATGTTAATGGGTTCAGTATATTTTTCTCTTAATTTAAGGAAAAAATTTCTAGCATTGCCTCTGCATCACTAAGCAAGATACAATACGAAAAGAACATTTCAGTCGAAATTTGATGTTTTAGATCATAAAGAGCGCTATTAATTAAAATGGTACACAATGGTAACACCAACTTAAGCTGCAATGCCTTTGTTGTCAAGACTCGTTGTAGAATAGTATAAAATGCAGAATAAAGAACACATTCCAACCTTCCTTCGTTGAAAACTTTGTTTGAAACAAATTAAGGCACAAATAGAGCAATTCCTCTGAATTTTCGAATTTGAAAATGTAAAACCCTGAAATTCAGTCATATATCAAAACAATTATTTTTAGCAACTGACAAATATAGAGTTGAATGGATGATTCCTAGGCCTTGCAATATTTCGAGTTTTGCCTTAACAAGGTGTTTGTAAAACTCTGTCAAACACCAATGAAGGAATCATCAGAATCGAATAAATTCGCAGCAAATGTCAAATTACAGGATATTATGCAAATTACTAAGAGTTCAATGGCAGTGGCGCGCAGCGCCCCTGAATTGATGCTGAAAGCGTAAATAAAGTGCTGTAGCGGGACGTCTGAAAAGTTATGATTATTGTTAGTGGCAAACGTTTAGTGGAGACCTGAAGTATCAATCGACGGAAGAATATGAAATTCAAGCAACATTGAGTTTGAACAGAGGATAATCGGCCTTCGAGAAGGAGTCGGGATTTTCCACTCGCAATAGCAGCTTGCATGCAGGACAGTTCCACAGTGATGCGAGTTTGGAAGCAGTGGACCGAATACCGAACAACCGAAAACAGGCACTGGACGACAGAAGGTGACGCAGAGGCGAAGACGACACCTGCTCCGCTGGCTTGGTGAATGATCGCACAGCTTCTCCAGGCAGCTGGCAGCACGTGGTCTACCGCTACAGTGTACCAATGTCGGCTTCGCTCAACGTCTCGTCTGCTGCGCCGTGGATTGCGTGCAAGGTGCTTTTATACAGGATTCCCCACGGCGAATTCGACGGTTGCTGGCAGTGGCTCTTACACAGAGACAGGCGAGCCGATCGGACCCAAGTTGTCTTTCAGATAACTCACGCTTCAATTTGTGGACCATGATGGCCGTGTTCGCGAGACGTTATGCCGGTCAACGCTGCCTCTCCTGAGTGTATTATTGAACGCACATAGTGGTCAGGAACACCGGAGTATGGTCTCAGTGATTTCACGGATTGATCCAACTTTGATAGAATTGAGGGTAATCAATAGCAAATAGGTACGTCCGTGAGTAGCTACAGCCCTTGAAGTCGTTCTCTTCAAGGCATCCGGAGCTATCTTTTCAGCGATAATGCACGCGCCATGTTGCGCGGACATTGCTGAGATCTCTGTTCAGCACAACCACTGCACTTCTTCCGCTGCTTATTCACCGGATATGTCGCTCATTGAGCAACTGTGGATATGGATTATCGGCGTCTGCTCGGATCCGGGTCCCAAGTTTCCAAAGACGAACTTTGCGCATTGCTGCATCAAGATATGGAATTCTCTCTCAACAGATATCACTCTGTTTGACTCTACGCCACGTCGTATACTAGCACTTATTGCAGCAGGTGGTGCAATTCAAATACTGATTCTGAATTTAATTTGTTTCTTTGTTTTGAAAATTCATCATTTATTGTATCAGTACAATGTCGTTTCTGCATTAAATTTATTGATTCTGATGATTCTTTCAGGTAAGTTGCATTTTCACAAACAGAGTATAAGCCAATGATATGAGATTATTTAAAAACTTTGAAGGCCCTTATTCTAGTAACTTCAGGCATCTAAGGAGTCGCTAGCGTTTGAAGTTAATATGCATGTGCTCAGAACATAATTCATGAAAACAGAACTGGCTCAAATTAAATCTTTCAAAAGCCATATAAGTATCACTTCAATTTATAACATGCAATTATGTAAAGATAGAAGTTTATGAACACGTGCCTTTTATTCTGAAGAAGAAAAACAACTGCAGGATGAAAGTTCTAACTCATATGTTGCAATTCTTGAAACAATGTGAACTAATGGTAGCTTTTAGAAGGCGAAGTAGCTTGATGTATTTATTACTATCTGATGTATCTTCGAATATTTACTGATGTATCTAAGAACCAATATGTAATACAGGAAACCTCTACAGGAAACAGGTACATAACTGCATTACTAATCATCTCCATTGTTAAGTAAGCTTTCAAACGTAGTTACCTCCAAACGATGTTTTGATGGTCTTGGTAACTAATATATCTACTTCAGAGCTTCCTCAAAACCCATACCCAAAGCGATTATTTGGATTCTCCAACCTCCCACTGATAAAAATGGAATCAATTTTAAAAAAAAAGTAGCCTCGAACTGTTAAAAAGTACTGCTCATTAAAATAGCTAAACTTAGATAAAACAGTCTCAGAAACTCAAGGGATCAACAGGATAAGAATGAGATCGTGCGGAATCAGGACCTGAAAGGGTGATTATAAAATATATTATAAGAAGATAAATATCAAATTCTTATTTGCAGATATTTGATTCATCATGGGTCGAGGATTGCAAAGAGGCTTTAATTTAAAAGAGTGAATTTTGTAGTTCAAGACAATTTAAAACTTTCTAAATAAAGCAAAAGGAGGTGATTTAATACTAATACTAAGTCATTATTCAAATTGAACTAAGATTAATACTTCAAGTCTTATTACAATATAAAGAGTTCGTCTCATCTACAGAAAAAATATTTCTATGTTTCGAAATTCATGGTAAAAAATTTAAGATGTGGTAGAAAATATCGAAACCTACACTAATCGAATAGGTGGAGAGCAAGTGATGAAACGCTGGATGCAGCTAGGTAATGGAAAGATACAAGTGAGAGTTTTCATTACACTATCATTTCTACCAAGTTTTTCATTAGACTGATGATGTACTGTATAACCTTTGAAAAACTGAAGTCGTCCTCGTGATTCATTTATTCGTGCCGTAGTTTCCTGAAACCTCATGAGCAAACATTTAGGTGTTATTAGACCCTTTAAATTCCGTTTACTTGAGGTAGAACTTCCTCTTCTAGCTTCCCACTGCACCAATAGATTTACTTGTGCATCGTGCCACTCTCAATGTGGATCTGATGTAATAGGGTTTCTGAAACTATGACTCGGACTGACACGCCAGTCGCAAGTCGGTGGATGACTCAGGGTTAGTTGCGTCCACTCGCAACCGGGCACGTAAGAGTATTTGTATTGTTTTAACTACATCTTTAGAGATGGTTCACCTCAGTCATTGTCAAATGGTTTCAGCGGTTTCAAATGCATCTAACAAAAAATAGCTTGTCCAACATTTATCCAGCATAGTATTGGTATTAGGTCTACAAACGAGGTATCAGAAATATTCAGAAAATACAAGATTAGGCTAAACAAAGACTTGCATCGAATCAAGTTCAAAACAAAATTTTAATGAAAATTTATTTCAAAGCCTTATGAAAAGTAAGTATTTATAGCAAAATTCAAATGGCCTTAGACTATCTAAAAAACATTGAGGAAAATGGTAAATTAATGAGAGTTCCATACAATTTGGCTCAAAAAGTAGATAGATAGACAATTATAAAACATTACGGAAACCAACAAGCTTCCTGCATGACGTTTGAAAGCTGCTTGACACATTAATGTATATTCACATTAGTGTGATTATTTCTCTGCTAGTAATCCTCTACAAAAATACCTCAATTTAAATATGGTTAGGCATTAGGAACTAGTTTGCTTGGAATTTCCTTTTAGAATTGTCAGAAAGTTGATCGTATAATTTTCATGGCTGTGGAAACCGTGTAGTCAAGGTCCATTCGACTTGAGGTTTCAGTTCATCAATGCGTTAGAGTCTAAATGTATTGAGATTCATCGTAAGATGTTGTCAACAAACATAATTTATCCAAGCATAGAGTCCTAGCAGGAATTGCAAATGAAGGATGGTGGATTTCAATGGCGAGAAAATCAGATGAGGCTGATTGCGCGCAATTTTTGAAGTTAAAATATAAATTGAAAAATCTAGTCGTAAATAGAAAAGAATCAAGTAATCCTGGACGCGACCGACTTATTTAAAGACAGTAGACCCAATGAAACAGAAAAAATAACTTGAAAGTTTGGGAATAATGTCCGTATACTAACTAAAGAAGATTAAGCCTCTGAGGAGGGTATAGCGCTACAGAAGGAAGAAAAGGTAATAACTCTATGAGTCCTTGTAACTAGAGTATATATGCAAAATAAAGATAAAGCTAAAGAAAAGATGTTTTGAGTACTACAAAATCCATCATCATCTTGTGTATAGCATGAGGTTCTATAAGTGTAACCACTCTATCTGAAAATTGTACGAAAAATCTCTTTAACATAGTTTGGAATCAAGTCTCAAAATATTTCTATCAGTGATTAAGTTTACAACTCTAAGTGTATAACAAAAGGTCACGATTACTTCCAAAACCTTGTGTATCTCATTATTCAACAAATGATTTCTTTATTTTAAATTAAAGTTACACTATTCAGAGCTGAAGAAACGCTGAATTACTCTGGCTAAGACCCCCAAGTTCATATATATTCAATGAATTTATAAATGATCTGATAGCCACTTGGTGGTCAAAATTTGTTTAATTTTATTTCGCTTGAAATATTTTCCGATGTCCATATAGCAATATTGCAATTCTATCCAAATGCGATAAGCAGAATAGGTTCTACAGTTCTCTGAATAGTGTAATTTTAATAATAACCTCCCGGTTACATGAAATTTAATAACAGCGCATAACTCAAAATCTGTATCGACTAGAGGAGAAAAAAAGTATCAGACGAACTATACAAGCAGCTACGAAATGTAAAATCACGTATTCATAAAATGATCTATTGAGAAGACCGATGATTCGATTAGTCTGGGAATATAAAGATAAAAGAAGCAACTTCTGAAAGTAAAGAGTATAGAAATGTTAAATTTCTACCAACAATATAAGAATATAAAATTTAAAAACAATAAGCATTTTATCTAAACGTTTAATATATCGAATGGGAAGGAATGCAGATATTGAATAATAGGTCTTGTCGTAGATCGCCGGAAACATCGGGGATGTTTTTTCACTCCATGAGGGGGAAGAGTTTTAGAAAGCTTCAGCTTTGTTTCGGAACCCTGACCGGTTTCCGAAGAAAAGGTCGTTTTTCTGTGCCTTATCACAAGGGCTAAGAGATGTCTCTTTTCTAGTCAGTTAGTAAAGACATTTTAACTTGTGATGTTATTTTAGAAGAGAGCTACTGAAAGGGCGTGAAATGCAGTATAAATTTCTCATAATTTACAAAATGATTTAGCTACATGACTAAATTCAAGATTTAATTCTTGTGTCTGTAAAAGTTATCGTAGCTCTCTGAAAGTTGCCGTATTTTATTTTTATTTTTAGGTAAGGTAGTTTTTGGCAGAATAACTGATTGCTAAAATATCTCACTTAGAAACAACTAGAGGAAATTAGCACGGACGTTGAAATTGAGCAACGGTCAAGTCTACAGACACACACGAGTTGGCATCTTCAGACTTCCAACGTCTGAGAGGACTTGAGGGTCGAGATTTGAACATTCCTCAGCTACTCAACATGGTGGGTCTTAAGAAATCAAAACCTCGACGTATAGATTGGTGTTAGTTTACGGCGAAAACCGATAGCCGATTCGACTCACCAAACAGTGTCGGCCTAACGGATTTGAACCGTTAAGGTAGATAAAATCGTTACAAGGAGACGATCATAGAGAAGAATCGCATCAGAAGATGTATCACCGGTCTGTGTTCCAAGGCATTAAAACCATGAAAGAAAAGGATTCCTTGCATTTTCGTATCAACCCTAAGGCAGCTCTTGAGCATGCATGACATGAAATGATGTCACTATCAACAGCACCCATCTAGTGACCAATACACTATTTTCAGAGGTCACTGTGATTTGATAACAATAAATACATTTTTTGTAGACTGTAAAGTCATGTATAATAAGACAGAACATTTTAGTGTAATGTAAAAAATAATGCTGACAAAAGGATGGTTCAAAAACTTTGTTCTGAGAAAGCTTGATCTTGAAGCATAAATCCATTACAAGTCTTCGGCAAGTCTCTAGTCTGACACAGATATAAAACTCTTGATAGACCCATATAAATTCTGGATAGCACTTACTTCAAAGATACAGTTACATATTCATCGACATTCTAACCAATTAGTTTACAAGGTTGCAATGTATTTCAGTGATTTAGTTTCTACCAATTGATTTGTAATTTTAAACATGATAAAAGAAGAACTGGTTGAATAGACATAACTTTCGATTTGTGAAAATACTGTTGAGCTCAAACAGTGGCTTTCAAAAGTGTTATTGTGAGAGTCTCGCACCATGAAATCCCGTATGACAAAATATTGAATTTAACGTCTTTCGTAAAATACAATGAGTACCGAATCTCTCGTCGTAAAAATCACAATTCCTGGAAAATATAAAAAAAAGTCCGCAAAATAGTTTTAGATGAAGGCCTTTAAGTGCAGTCTTGGAAATAACTCCACATTAAAGAATACTGCAAGGTATTACGGTTTTTCAATTTTAATGAAACTAAGCATACATAAGTTGCTTTTGCCTAAGTTGGTACGCACTGAGTCTTGATGATGATATTCCTGCATGTGTCGTGATGATGATATTTAATGTATCTTTTTTTTTTCGGCTATCGAAGCGAAGTGTCTTCTGACTATCAACACCTCAAATTTATGCAAGGGTTATAATTCTTAATAAAATGGATTCCATACAACGTGGCAAATATCGAATGCGAGCGAAAACTTGGAATTTGTAAGAAGAACAGACAGATTTTCTTGAAATTGTGAGGGGAGTGATGGTGGAGGTGGTGGAATACAAGAGTTGATATTCCGTGACAGTTCCAAATCAAGATCAAAATGACCCTGTTGACCGAATATTGACCGTGACTGACGTTTGAGAAACAAATAAAAGACAAAATCGGTCATTATCGATAAAGGTCGAAAAAAGAGAATGATCGCTTGGGATACTTTTCTATTTAAAGAATCAGTAACCGAAGAAAATGCATCTATATTTGACAAAAGATTGAAGACAAAAGCGATTGGAACAGTTGATAAACCTTCATAAATATGCAAAGCATTCACATAAGTCAACTTTACGAAGCCAAAACACATTGACTGTATGATGGTGATTAGTATATTGTAATATTTCCCCGGGTTTTAATATGTAACTGCAAAATTACATTGCTGTGAAATAGAGAAAATGTATCGAGCAACCGAAATGCATCCATTCTCCATGATAATGCATTGCCCAATGTGTCACAATTAATCGTACAAAAGCTTAACGAATTAGGATCTACAAGATCCTGAATGTTCTTTAATATAAATTCGATCTTTCACTAACGATTACAATTTAATTAGATGTTTGGAACTTCAATACCGGTCTCAGACTGAAGACAAGAACTTGCGTGATGTTACTGACATCCAAACACGTTTCACATATTTTGTTTCTTCTAAAAATCTAATTTTTTTTAAATGTTATTATTTTGTTTGAAATGTATTGTGAGAGTGTACACGCGAATGGAGATTCATAAAATTAATTTAAAAATCAATTATTTTTTCTTTAATGCAAAATTTCTCATTTCATGAGCTAATAAATAAAACTCCTAATAATGGTTCATTTTAGATTATGATCTTGCTACGAAATCGGTGAAACGACCATGTTTGACCAAACATTTCATCATTCTTTTCTTTCTCTTCCAAATTAGAGTGTAGTGTAGTTGCTTCTTTACAATTCTTTACTAAGATTAGGGTTGAATTGTATTTAACCATCCATAAATCATATTTTTAAATGGGAGGAAACGTCGATAAAGACAATTTATGAGGAATTCTAAAGCAATTAAGAATTTTCTGTGTATGTTGCAGAATATTTGGCGTGCTACGAGTGTTTGATAACTTAAATGTCATCACAAATCAAATGCTGGCGATCTCCACAATATACTCTTAGTTCGTTGTAAAATATCAGTTTTATCATTTAAGCATTAAAGATTCCAGGATATGTAAGGTAATTGTAGAAATTTTTTCTTTTTGTAATATTTTTTTCTTCATATTATTTGTAGAGCTTAGAATTTTTGTATGCATAACAATCATATGTTATTCATTTTATAGATTTAAAAAAGTAATCATTTGAATAAATGTGTAATTCATTTGAATAAATGTGTTTTATTCAAAATGTTATTTTCTTCTTAGTTGAATATAAACTTGAGTTTGCAGATGTATTTGCATTTACGTACCATTTTAAAGGAAACCATTTCACAATATGGCTCCAAATTTCTTATGCTTCCATAAAAGGTAGTTATGCATATAGTAAACGAAAAATATTTTTTACTTTAAGTAATACATAAGCTTAAGAAATAATTTTATATATTTAATAGAGAAAATATTGAAAATTACGAAGTTCTGAAATTATTGTAAAATAAATGTACAGTAATATCATCAAATCGGTTATTTCTCTATATCTTGCGTATTGTTTCCTGAATGAGAAGAAAAATATTTTGTATACTTATGGAATATTAATGTTAAAAATGGTACTTAAATTAATATATATCTCTAAAAAATCGTGTCCATATTCAACATATATGTACTGGCCCCCTTTAAATATCCAATTTCATATATATATACGCCAGTAAATTGCAGTGTGCACAACACCAATGTTTTGTATATAATGCTAACACATCAATCAATAACTCCCGAGACTAACCCAGAGATGGCGCTCGTAGTAAACCAGTAACCATGTCTTTCTAGAGTACTAACCTTTGCTTGAAACGTGTCAAAATTTTAAGTCGATCGGACCAGAAACAGCTGAGTTATCGAGGTTGGAGTAAAGTCATTTTGTAGTTTGTTTAAAAAATGGAAAAAACCGAGTTTCGTGTTCTGATAAAACATTGTTTTTTAATGGGTAAAAACACCATGCAAGCGAAACAATGGATTGAAAAATGTTACCCGGACTCTTGTCCATCAAAAGCAACGATTTGTTGGTGGTTTGCCGAGTTTAAACGTGGTCGTACCGACACAAATGACGCGGAACGCTCGGGTAGACCTGTGGAAGCCGTTACACCGGAAAATGTGAGTGAAGTGACAAAAATTATAATGAAAGATCGTAAAGTGAAGCTCCGTGAGATTGCTGAGAAGACACAGATATCATATGGAAGTGTATTTACTGAAAAAGGTTTTTGAAGTGAAGTGAAAAAGGTTTTTTCCAAGTGGGTGCCGCGATTGCTTTCGATGGAACCAAAACAGCAACGAGTCGATGATTCAGAAAGCTGTTTATCACATTTACCGCAACAAAAAGATTTCGACGAAAAAGAAAAGAAAAACTTTTTCAAGGGAAAAAAAAAGATTAGAAAAGCATTGGAACTGATTGTATCACCCTAAGGCTGCGATTAACAAAAAGAATAGATATGTGCTAATGAACAAAAAATTTGCAAAAATGTTGTTTTCAATGTTAGTCTCTGGAGTTATTGATTGATGTGTTACTATTTTTGATAGAGTATTCAAGTATTCGTTTTTCGTTCAATTCATGTTTTTCTTTCATTACGCTTAAATATCACGAAAAATTTGCACGATTTTCATTTTTTTCCGTGAATAAATCAAAATTTAGATGTGGTAGTTATATACTACTTTTTTTAATGTTAATTATGCAAACCAACTTGTAAATTTTATTTCATTTTTATCGTGAGACTATAAGGATATATAAATGTAGTAACTTTCATATTTGGAAGATTTATATATATATATATATATATATATATATATATATATATATACCCACTGATGTTCAAAATACAGAGAATTTTCCTATTTGGTCGATTATCTCTAGAACTACTGGAAAGATTTTAATGAAATTTGGTGTGTACGTAGGGTTTATATAACACAAAAAATAACCATTCAACAGTTTTAATATATACGCATGATCGTGCGTAACACTCATCGAAGTCGCAAGATTAGTAAATAAAGGATTAATTCATTTAAAGGCAATAAAGACCAACTGGACCCCTGAAAAGGCGATCATATTAATCCAAGACCTCATCCCTATACCTCTCAAGAGTTGCTGTGCCTCTTTCAAAGATATGGAGGTGCGTTCGGCCATCCAACATGATGTCTGCTCGTAGTGAAACTACTTCGCTGGAGCACCTAGCTTATTAGAGCCATATCTCCATATCTTAAGTTAAACCTGATAATATCCATGCCATGTTTAATTTGGATGCTTATATAAATTAGAAATTAAAAATTATTGCCTGTATAAGTTAAAAATTTAAAGGATATTAAGTATTTAATGAATTAGAAAAAGATGCTAGTGCTATGATCATAGGGGTGGGGGAATACAGGGTGATGGCGCTCGTCCAATCAGGAGGCAGCTGCTCATTTTCTACGGTAACGGTAACGGTAACGGCTAAAGTTACGAGCTTCTTATTTAAAATATTAAACTTACCCTCTCATCATAGTTTATAAATTTAAAGAGCATTATTAGTTAAAGTTTTATCGTAATTTAAGTTGCTATCATAATTAGGATCAAGGCAACAAGCACCTGGTTGTTCGGCAGAGTGAGGAACTGCCGAAACTAGTTGGAAATTAAAATTACGAGAGCGCGCACTGCTATTGGATGCCGTAGCAAGGGAAGCTAAGAAGCATACATAGCGGAGGGCGGGGTCTAGGTTAGGGGTGGGACTTCAGTTCGAAGACGAAAAACGGCTTCGAGAAAGCTGTCGTCCGCGGGATTTTGAGAGGTTATAACAAGGTGAAAAATAAGTTAAAATTAAATTGAAATAAAAAGAAATGCCGTACCGAAACCAATTTAGAGAAATATGCTATTAGAAATTTTGAGGGAAAATTTAAAACGCGAGGAGATGAGTTTGAAAAACAAGAATTGAGCGCTAAAAGCGACATCTGGTGATGAGAAAAGTTATGAATCTTAGGAAAATGCAGTTAAAATTTAAAAAGTATCTAATTTTCTAGAATTAAAGATTTTAAAATTTTGAGAGTGCTCGACAGTGTTAAGCGAGGTCCATTTTGACCGTGGGGCATATGCCACTTATCGATGGGAAGTCCTGAATTTTGAAAATAATCAGGATATCACTGATGCATTACTTCAATGCGCTCGCAGCCTTTTTAGGACAGGAAAATGAATGTAGTTGTGTCTGAGTACCGCTCTAGGTCTTTTTTGCGATGATGCGATTGACGCATCATACGCGGGAGTTGTTGAAGCATTGCATTAGGTATTTGAGGGATCCTGTTGAAGAAATTTAATGATTGTTTTTTAATGAACTCTAGAATTGGTTCAATTTTTAGATCTTTATGCAGGACTTCATTCCGGACAAACCAGGGTGCATTTATCATTTTCCTAAGGTGAATGTTTTGAAAGACGTGCAGTCGTTTCAAATGGGTGGTTGCAGCGGACGCCCAGATAGGTAATGCATACAACATGATCTGTCTTAGGATCGACTTGTAGAGCAAAATTTTGTGCCTGATCGCCAGCTTGCTCTTACGAGAAATCAAGCGAGTGAGCAAAATGCTCATTCCGATAGCCTTTTGATGGGCATTTCGGATGTGGTAAACAAAATTTAATTTGGCGTCTAAAATTAACCCTAGGTACTTATATTCAGTGACTCAGGGGACGGGTTGATCAAAAATGGTGACTGCTGGCAAATTGCCAATACACCGTTGTTTCGTAAAGAGGAGGTAAGCGCTTTTAGATTCATTAACTTTAATTTTCCAGTCAATGAGCCAGAGCTGTAAACGAGAAATGTATCTCTGCAATCTTTTAATAATTTTTCGATTGCAGATGTCTTGGGAAATAATAGCAGTGTCATCAGCATACATTGCTAAGTGAATGTTGGCAGCCTTGGGGATGTCATTTACGTACAAAGAAAAAATTCTTGGACTTAAAATCGATCCCTGGGGGACTCCATTAAAGATTGGACGGGGGGAGGAGACTGCATTTTCGACTCGAACCCTGAAACTGCGAGAGTCTAGGAACGAGTGAATAATTTTGATAAGTTGGTCCGAAATTCCAAGTCGCATCATGTTGGAAATGAGTCCATCATGCTAAATTTTATCAAAAGCTTTGGCAATATCGATAAAAAGCATACCCGTGGCTTTGTTATTGGAAAAGTCTTGTTGGACCGTCTCAGTAACTCTAAGTAACTGTGTTACTGTAAAGCACTTTGGGACAAAACCATGCTGCTCTGGAATAACAATATTCCTGGAATTGCAGAACTGGTACAGGCGTTTCAAAATAACCCATTCATATGCTTTGCTCAGCGAACTGAGTAACGATATGGGGCGATAATTTTGAGGATTTGAATCATCTGAATGGGGCTTGAGAATGGGGACCACCACGGCGATCTTCCAGGCCTTAGGGAAGTAACAGTTCTCCATTAAAAAGTTAAAGAGCAGCGTGAGAAGAAAAGTAAATTTAATAGGGAGATTTTTAAGAATGCGATTAGAAATTAAATCCAATCCTGGAGCCTTCTTAGTTTTGGTGTTGTGTATGAAGTCCAAAATTTCGCTAGCCTGGACTGGTTCCAGGTCTAGACAAGTGGGGGAGGCCAAAAATCTTTGGACTTTTCGAGTAGTATGAGCTGAGAATCTGGGATTCTCGTCTTCATTTGGTTCGAATTGTTTTTGAAGGCTATCAGCTATAACTTCCGCCTTTTCAATAGGAGCTACAGCAACACTGCCTAGGGTGCCCTTTAGGGGCGGAATGGTGTGAAAAGGCTTTTTGAGTCGAGAGGTTTCCCTCCAAAGGGTGTTTGTATCAGGCGAAAGGCCTTCAATGTGTTTTTCCCAACTTTCCTGGGAAAAATGTTGAATGTCTCGTTTAATTTCATTGCTGAGTGCACGGAGTTCAGATTTAAGAACCGGATTCCTACATCTTTGCCAGACTCTCCGTACATAATTTTTGCGACGAATTTTAGTTCTGATTTCTATAGGGAGTCTCAGAGGAGGAGGTTTAAATTTTGGTTTTGAGGCCGTCACAAGTGCCTCGGAAATAGTTACACCAATTTGCTCTATAGAATTTTCTATATTCTCATTGCTGGAGGTTTTTGGAATAGGGAGGGGTTTTGAATTTAAAATAAATTTAAAGTTCTCCCAATTGGTAGAGAGTTGCTCTGGTAATTTTAAAAACGCAGAGTTAGTGTTAAGAGTCAAAGCGACCGGTAAGTGATCTGAACTCAGATCATGAATGACTCTTATATCATAATTAAAAGGAATATTTTTAAAGATTGCAAGATCAATAATAGAATCCCTAGCCCCCGGTCGGGATGTAGGGTTGATGTGCGTAGGGGTTACGGTGCTACAACCCTAGCACCTGGAGTTCTGCTTATAATATTTTTGAGTTTAAAGCCAAAAGTGTTTGATCTTGAATCATGCCAATCTTTATGACGAGCATTCATATCTCCAGCAATAATTACATTTTGACCAGAATTTAGAAGTTTAATAAAATCCTCCTCTGGAAATAAGTAACGATTATGTGGGGTATGGCGAATATAAGCAGAAATTATTCGCAAAGGTGGATAATTATTAATTTTAATTTCGATAGCAGTTGCATCGATATACTGCAACCTCGGTAAGAGGACTCTGCAATGTTCATTATTACTTTTACAGTATATAGCGGTGCCTCCGTCGATACGAGGAGTTAAAGTTATTCTATCATCTTTGTGAAGACGATAGTTGGCGATCTGGGGTTCGTGCCCCGGTTGGAGCTTTGTTTCTTGAACCAAAAACAGATCAAAATTTTGCTCTGTGACGAAGTCTCTGACTTCGTCAATCTTGGAACGCAGACCATTTGCGTTCCAGAACCCAAGAGAAATGTCGTGCACGTCTCGATTGAATTTTAATGTTGGGGTGGGGCGCGGTAAGCGCGCCCGTGCTTAAGGGCGACATAGGCCTCAAAGATAATGCAGGCCTTGTCGTCAGCCGCTGTGACTTGGCGAAGGGCAGGGAGACACTCCCGGAAAGCCCGAGCAAAAAGTTGCTCGTCTACATTCGCGTCACTGGCGATAGCCATAACAGCTCGGAATATTTCCCCAAAATTTCCTGAGCTGGGAGAAGCCGTAGAATTTTGAACAGAGGCGGGATGAACCGTAGTCTGTCCGGATAAAATTTGTGAATATGATATTTGTGGAGTGGCCTGTCGGTAACTCTCGAGAGGACGCTGGCTCTTGGGAGAGTTAACACTTTTAGATTTAGGGGTCAAGTTTTTGTTTTTTAAGTTTTTATTTGAATTTTTATTATTAATTTTAGGGCATGTAATTTTGCCCTTAGGGAATCGGGGGCATTGGCACCAATTCGCCGCGTGTTCCCCGCCACAGTTAGCACACCTTAGAGGTGAGTCGAAATCATTGGGGCAATCCCTAGCACGGTGGGCCCCTGTGCATTTTCTACGAAGTTCTGACTTGGGAGTCTCCATCCCCGCCTTACGGAGGGAGGGAGCTTTCCTATTGGTTGCTGGGGATGGCTGTTAAAATCTAATGTTATACTATGTTTTTAGGGAGTGCTGCTGCTGTAGTTTCTAATTTCTTGAATAGATAAGTTAGGGTGGTTTAAAAGGTTATTGTTGAAGGTTTCTGCTATTGTAGTAATATAATTTTGAATTTTGGGGATATTTAAAGAAGTTCTTACATCATCATTTCTCATGAACCATCTGGCTTTAGCTATTGTTCTAATAATATTGTTTTGTAAAATTTCAATTTTATTAAAGTGGGTTTAAGCAGTTGTATACCAGATTGGACAAGCGTAGGTGATGATTGTTCGCAGATACAGTGCATAGACAAGCAACTTACATCAGACCAGTAAAGCCTCCGCTGCCGTAATGGTCGATTTCTCGGACGTTGTAGGGTAGTAGTGGGTCCTGGTACCCTCCGTGTGAAAGTACGGCGAGAATCACTTGTTAAGTTTGAACCGGGACTCATCAGTGAAGAGAACAGTCACCCATTGATCCGTGTTCAATCTCTATGAGCTCTGTACAATTTTAAGTGGACTCTCCTGTTCACAGAACTGAACGGTACGCAAACAACAGGTCTTCTTGCAAACATCCCTCTCTCATGAACTCTTCTGGAAACAGACTTGAAAATCGGGTTCTTGTGGACGCATATAACTCATAACAGACCTAAGAAGTTGTAGCATCCCTGTTATACCTCAATATGGTGGACAAATTGGGATCTTCTCTGGCCGCCATGGCTCTTTGACGATCTTGCCCAGTTTTTCTCTCGACCGATCTGGTATCCTGAAACTGTTTCCATGATTTCGACACGACAGGACGTGAAATCGAATTCTATGCATCTGGATTTGAGACTGGCTACTCAAATCTGGTTCAAAAAAAAAAAAACGAAGAAATTCGACGAAATATGCAAGCGAACGAAAGTTCCGTCCACACACGCGTATTCGCATGCATATTCGACGTACAAGATTCGCATCTTTTCTTCGAAGCAGTATTTTTACATTTCGTTCATTTCTTTGTATGAAATTCGACAAAATATGCCACTTCTCTTAATTTTGAACACCAATGTATTTTTAAACACATATATACACACAATACCAGTTTTTAAATTTGTAATGTTCTCCATAAAATGCGACCATTTTTGATACAGTATTCAAGTCCAAATTTTCTTTATTTTCATTAGAATATCACGAAAAATTCATGCATTTTGTATTTATTTCGTGATTATGTAAGAGAAATTAGATGTGGTAGTTATAAATGATTTTTTTTGTTCCTAAAATTCACTATGCTCACTAACTGATGATTTTATTTTGTTTTTGTGTAGCGCATACAGTTTTTCATACAGCTATTTCTTTCGCATATTTGAGGAAATAGTGGTAATTGGGATAAAAGAGTTACCAATTTCTCCAGTAATGTAAATTTGGTAGTTCATGATTCAATTTTTCCAAGGTTGTCGTATAGAAGAATAAAAATGCTTTTAGTTTCATCTGTACAGGGTGGAGGATTCTCAAAGTGTTTGTTTTCGAAGTTAATAGAGTGAAATTTCATTTGAACTGCTTTTTTGCAGTATGAAATTAGAATTACGAATTTTAACCCCAATAAAACGTTATGCAACATTGTTTCTACTTTAACTGTAAGTAAAACCATTTCGGTGGTCTAATGTTTTCGTCCATTTGGCGGGTTTTGGGTCGACCCTTTGTGACGACAATTTCAATGATAAAGTTAGGGTTCGAATCGCTACCTGCGTATTTATGAAAAACAGAGAAGCCTTTTATCAATATATTTGAATTTTGAATAGATATTTGATTTAGACATCTTCTCCGTGTTTCCAAACATTTCAAATAATAACAGAAACTGTAAATACACATTTACAATAATGCAATTGTAGACAAGAGAAAAATAAACCTTTACATTGCGTCTCAGGATCGGTGTCTCATAAAACAAAATTCTCTAATTTGGTTGATATGGTAATGAAATTCATTTCGAAAATGAATACAGAATGTACTTCTATAACACAGCACATATTTTTAAGACATATTCAAAAATCTTAATGGATTTTTAAAAGCATTCCCTGTAGTGTATTTACATCGAGATTTCACCTCAGGTTTGAATAACGTCTCCACAGAACTGGTATTGATATTTAAATGTAAAATAAATGATTTGTCAAGTGAATTTACGATAAGAAACGCTGAACGAGAAAAAAAAATTAATTTGACGATGCTTCATCTTTTCTGAAAAAAAAAATGTTTCAAAAACGTTATTTTGTGGTGAAATTAGTATTACGACAGACCAGTCCTTTTTGGACAAATTTTTTAACAATAAGAATTAATAGTTCAATCATAAGTACAGTTATTGTGGGTGTCAGTGCGACAGTAGCTACCCACGTTCGTTATTGCTGAAAGTCGTTCTGCTTTTTCCTAGTTTTAACGGAGGACTTGTAGGAGGCGCGCACATGCGTCAACATCCCGCCCGGCCTTGCTATGTTCTTATGCAAGAACTTAACAATATATGTAAATTATTAAAATACAACATATTTAATTATTACAAGTAAATAATAAGTGAATTAAATTCACAACTAAAATATTCCACAGTGTATTAGAGAGTAGAGAAATGTTTTGAAACACAACAATGACTAAAGTATAAAACATAAAATAGCCAATATGTAATATATAATTCATTTTATGATACAAAATTACAATAAATTTAAATTGATGATAACTTATGATCATACATTTTAAACTTTGTGAGTAACCCACTCAGTTTATTAATGGACCTTTTAAAGTACGTTAACTAGTTTTGATGTCTGTCTAACTTTTTATCCATTCGGATATACCACAACTCGTCTAATAACCATTTACAAGGAGAAGATGTTCTTCCCCTAATTATCCCTTCTACTTTAGTTTTCTTTGTCACTTATCCATTTTCCTTTGTTGCGGTTATTTAAATATGATGAAATCCATTTTTCCAGATCGTTGAACAGACTTAGTTGTTTTTTCCCAAGCTAGAAGATTTGTTTCACAATTTATAGAGATGGTTCTCTATTAACAATCATTCTTGATTAAAAATGAACTGGCATATCAAATCATCTATGATATTGAAGAAGATGAGTAAAGTCGAGTTCAAATTGCCTCCATCTGAGTTATCAAGTTAATTCTTCATAACTAATTTTGAATTTCCACTGTACCTTAGAAATGGTTTTGAATGACTTTATAATAGCCTCCCAAAGACCTCCCAGTTAAGTTCAGGGGAATAAATGACCATTCGATGTTTTCCTTTGCAAAAAAGAAATAGAGACTCTTCCCGATCTTTCAGATTTAGTCAAGACTAACCTCTGTTAGCTCCAACAATATTTGGTCTATTATCAAAATTATTTTGCAGCATTTTCCTTCTCTATATCAATATTTTCAGTGCCGCTATTAATTGGCAGAGAAGTTAAGTCACTGATTATCTCTAGATGACCTTTGTTACAGGCAAATAAATATACAAACATATACTGGCAATTTCAAGGACTTTTTCCTCGATAATCTTTATTTTTTTGATAAGAAAGGGTCCCACACAAATATCAATCTGTTAGAATTAAACACTTTATCAGAATCCTGTACATTAAATTAACTATTATTTTTGAGAACATATTTAGGATTTACTTTAAAACATTTTATACAGTTATGAACAATTTTTTTACAAACATTATAACCCATGGATGGCCAGAATTTAAGTCATTGATAAACCTCTGGGCTCCAAAAGATAAATACTTTCATGAAAGTATACAATCATTCAGTCATTTACTTTTACTTTTGGTATGAAATAGGATGTTACCTGGTAAAGGGTACAAATTTTTGAGTCTCTCCACTCTTACTTTTATCGTCTAAAAATGGGGACAAGTTTAAAATCTTTACTTTTACTTGCCAAATATCTCACAACTTTCGTATAGCTGTCATTCTGTATAAGTATTACGATTCATTCTTATTTTATAAAAGAAATATTCTGCTTCATCATCTCCTCTGATGTGAGTGGTCCCTCTTTCCTATTTCAAGTTTTTTTACAATTGAATATAAACCTGAAAAGAAACTTAATATCGAACAATAGACTAGAAATCCTATTATAAGTGATGAATCAAAAATAGTTTGATTTAAATTTAAAAGTTAGTACAACATTTTCTTTTTGAGTCCTTCGATTTCAGTTCAGGCAAACCTCTTCTTCTTCAGTTCTGGACATAGAATCAGTATGAGAGTTCATCAAATGCAAAACTGATACCATTATCGTCAGATAGAAGAGAGTCAGCATAAGTCCCTAGACAAGAGATCTGAAAGTTGTCTTTTCCAAGAACAATGAAACTAGAATGGGATCACGTTACTTGGTGATCTCCTGCACACTTTACAAAATTGTTTCCATTTCTTCGCGAACCTTTAATCCAGAACAAGACTATTTTGGAATCTGTCAGACACTTTTGCATTCTTTTCTTGCGGATGATTTCACTTTGAGAATATGACGCAACTAAAGCTCCCAAGAGTTCAAGTCGAGGTAAAGGTAAATAGCGCTTCAATTGAATTTTAGCTCTAGTTTTTTGATGATGAAGATTTACAGCACTTCATTTGTTTTCCACTTTCACATAAATTGATGCTCCACCAGGCAAGTTTGAAGCATCGCAAAGGGTGTAGTTCCGATGAAGTCATTTTCTCAGAATTTGTAAATCAAAGGCTAAATGTTGGAACTACAGGTTTGTTTAACAAGAACCGGTCCTTTCAGGTTTACTCCTTTCCACTTTTTCGGGGTAATTCTTTAAACTCCCAAAGTGGTTTATTCTTTCAATTTCTGAATGAGGCATTTCATTCTTATATAGTGAAAATCAAATCCAGTGGATCAAATATTTTCCCGATGCTTGTAGTCTTTTTTTGTATTTTTTATTTGGTTGAAATGGAATTCTGTAATCTACTTGTATCCGACGTCGAATAAATCATCTAGGGGTTTGCCAATAGCCTAATACTTTTATCTTGTTTGATCTAAGCTGACGGATCAACTGGATGAAATTATCAAACCTTTTTGCTGCCACTGAACATTAATTGGTATTTCACATTACTGATCCATTTTCTCTCATCTCCATTCCTGCTTCCTTCATGATATTGTCAGCATGAAGAGATATAAAGTGCTTCCTCTTGGTATAACCTAATGATCCTTTGATCATCAACGTACATGAAGGAATCTAAAATATGTTCTGTTAAAGGATGACTTTTCTATATTTCTCAATAACGATGTTTAACTGCTGCTGCTAGCAAAATGAGCCCCAGCGTTAGCACTATAATCCTGTGGAAACGATGAGTTGTATTGAAGGCGTTTTCTTGTCGCTGGATTACTTTCTGTCACAAAATCGTATAGCGTCTTTATGCTTATCCGCCAAACAAAATTTTGAAGAAAAAATACGACGAATATCGGATGATATTGCAATCGGAATTCTTTTCTAAAATTTGTAGCACATCCCAAAGGTTGGTTAGGATCAGGTACAAGCAATCCGCTAAAAGAAAGTTCATTGGTTTGTTGCGATGCAGCATCACAAATACAATACGAGTAAAATCATTACTCCCTTTTATTGCTTGATGGGTAAACAATATACTGGGTTGTATATTTGCATCAGTATTTTTACTCTATAATCCTTGATTCAAATAATCTTGAATGTTTCTAATTATTGAGAGTGAAGTATTTTCTATAACCTTATTACCAAATTTTGGAAACATTGTTTGCTACAGAAAAGTTATCAGATAATTCTTTCCAGTTTTACAGGTCAGCAGTTCTACCCGTATCGTTCATTATTAAAGTATATAGTTTCTTCAAAATATTCATAGCTTGAATCCTCCTTCATGACAGGGTCATCTTTTATGCCAAAGAGATTCAAGTTAAAAAAAGTTTTAATAGTATCCTGCTGGGATATCATCCCCTTAAGGAATAACAAGATAAAGTTATTATTTTGTTTTCCTAGATTGCGTCACCAACAACCCTCAAATTCAAGTTTCTCTGAATATTATTTCTTCAAATTTTACTTTTACGTAACAATGCTCTTTTCATTATTCTTAAGAAAATATCGGCGTTTAATATTACATGAATCTCTTTACCTTCAAGGATAAGATGGTTAAAAGTTAAACAGAATTTTTATTTCAATATCAAGTTAACACTGATTGTCAACCCAGTAATTTTTCCGTCACAAAAATTCACAACAATACTTCATACATTTTCGTTAGAGATAAAAATGCGAATTTTCCTTTAAATTTGTTTGGTGAATTAGTCCAGAAGCGGAGTCTGTATTTTTCTGATCATACAAGAAATCTGCACATTTTTCAGAAAAAATGTTTGTCTTTGAAACGGAATCAAAATCTTGTGCATTCTTCTTTCCCTGTTTTTGCAAAAAATGTGCCCAGTTGAAATTAAACGTGGTCTTTCTGTTCAGGTCTGACTGCTACTATGGTCTTCTTACAGGGTGGAGCAAGTTGAAACTTTTTTCTTTCCCCATTGGCTTTTTTTGTATTGTTTCAGGTCTCCTTCATGAGGAAGACATCACTCTTTCACCCCTAAGTTGGGGGGCATTTCTTTATGATGGCCATTGTTTGTAAATGGTTTTGAATGTTTCCTCACAGCTACAAAGGAAGGTCAGTGCACTGGGAATTTCCTATGATTTTTTCGTAAACACAGTTCACATAGTTTTGTAAATCGCACAAGATCTAGTCTTTGGGCGTTAATTCAGGAATTTTTTTGTCTATATATTGGATTTTTTTCATTACAAACTATGCAGTTCTTGATTTCAATATTTTGATTCGTTAAAAAGAGTTTTTTTGTTTTGAAAGAAAAAATTAGATTTTCTTATTACATTGTTTTTGTTTCAAATCACTGTTCTCTGGATAAAAGGATCGTTTCGCATTTATTAAAATAATATAAACTTCCGCTAAATGGAACATCTTTAGACTCATTCAGAATTCTTTTTTGGGATTCTTATCTAATTTTAGCATAATATTCAATAAAGACATCTCAAATAATCCCATTTTGTTCACCGTATTTAAATGTTGCTTTCCAAAGCCGTAAGTTTTCTTAATACAATCAATCATTTCACGGATTTCGGTGGGATTTCTCATTTTATTTTCTTAAAATTTAAAATTGGTGTACATGTATTTCAAGTTCATCTTTTATTAAATGATTCAGGTAGCTTCATGCAATGAAGAAAAATTGTCAGAAGTGGAGGCAAGTCTTTTATTTCATTTGATAGACATAAATTTAATCATATATACATGGATCAATGGGTCTCCAGGTTTGTGCAGTCGTTTTTTTTACGTTTCCTCTTCCATACGCACCGGTACGGTCAATATAATAATCACTGCAGTCGATTTACCTTTTTCCGGGTAGTCAGTAATCACGCCATGCATGTCCCAAAAAAACGACGCCATGACTTTGCCAGCTGACTGCTGCGTTTCGGACGCTTCGGACGGCTTTCACCAGCTATTCGCGCCACTCAGATGACTGCCGCTTCACGACTCTAGGTGTGGTGATATCCATGTTTAGATGCATGGTCACGTAACGACACCTCTTTTGTTGCGAGTAAATAGCGATAAACAACTTTTCTGAATCATCCCGGCTCGTTACTGTTTTTGTTCCATCAGCTTAATCGCGGCACCACTTGAAAAAAACGCGCCGTGAAGGATAGTAATACACTTCATATGATATCGTATCATCTCGGTAATTTCACGGAGCTTCACTTTACGATCTTTCATTATAATTTTTGTCACTTCACTCATTTCCGGTGTAACGCTTCCACAGGTCTACCCGAAGCGTTCCCGCGTCATTTGTGTGTCGTCACGTTTAAACTCAGCAAACCACCGGCAAATCGTTGCTTTTGATGGACCAGAGTCCGGACAACATTTTCAATCATTGTTTTCTTTTTGTGTTTTACCCATTAAAAAAATAATGTTTTATCAGAACACAACTCAGTTTTTCCATTTTTAAACAAACACAAAATCAGCTTTTTACTCCAACCTCTGATAACTTTCAACTGTTTCTGGTCGATCGATTTAAAATTTGACACGTTTCAAGCAAGGTTAGTACTCACAAACCTGGGACACTGGTTTACTACGAGTGCCATCTCTGGGATGGTCTCAGACTTGGCCAGTCCATGTGTTAGTTTCTGTAGGCTGCGTTAGTTGGTTGTTCGATGTTGAAGTAAATCAATAATTGAGATTAAGAATTACTAAATGTTTATATTTTCCCGAAAACATGGGCCATAATAGGTGAAATATTCATTGGAACAAAAGTTCCGTTTTCATATTTATTATTTTCCTTTGCGGTCACAGATGTAGATTAATAAATTAATTTTTTTTTGAGATTAATAGAGTTAATTAATTTTTTAAATTCTTACCTCCAAATCTTCGGGCAGATTTCGCTGTTTTCTAAATCGTCTTCGTGCTACTTCGATTTCGAACTGCATTTCAGTCGAAGAATATTTTTTTAACTCATCTATTTTCGTCTGAAGTTGCAATGCCACTTTTTTTTAATTTAACTTCTAGTTCGTCGAATCAGCAACATCATTGGACACTTTATCAAAAAATGTTTCGATTCTAAGTAATATTTCCTTTTAAGGGGTTTAACTTTGTTAAGTTTTTCTACTATTATCCATAGCACCATTGGTCTCCATTGCTCAGGAACCATTAAGATACTAGCAGGTGAAATTAAATATTACGACGGATGATCCTTTTGGACAAATTTTTTTATTAAAACTTAACAATAAAAATTAATAGTTCAATCCTAAGTACAGTTATTGTGGGTGTCGGTACGACAGTAGCTACCCACGTCCGACAATGCTGAAGATGGTTCATCTTCTTCTAGTTTTAACAGAGGATCGGTAGGAGGCGCGCTCTGGCATGCGTCAACAAACGTTAATTAATTTTCCAAATAATTGTCGCCTCGCTAAATCTCCAAGAGAGGACACGTTAAACAAAGGCCTGTAACATATAATAATAATAGAGGAGAATATGAAAAAATATAAATTCAGATAACGTGGCATTTGTAAAGTGTGAATAACTCATAACTCAGTATTTTACCCATAGAATGCCGTTTATCTAAAAGCAGTTTTTCAGAGAAAATCAGCTGAAGCCTGGCAGCTTTGACAGAAATTTAATTAATTGAATTTGAATAAATAATAAATATTAAACTTTACTTTATTTTAGTGCGCAATTAGTCTTTAATTTTAAAATGATTCATGTAATTTATATTTCAGTTTTTGTATTTTTATTCTTATCTCTATTAATATATCAATGTAAAACTGTAAACCAAACTGTAAGTTTGTTTTTTTCAAAAATTCTTGTTCTAAAAACACAAACTGATTCTTTTTTCAATACTTTACACATTGATTGATACACGTTTAATAAAGATCTAAATAGCACAAAAATTGTAGAATTATTTAAAATTATGCAACCTTATTTAAGCTAAATCAATTCAACTGAATGCAGGAAGCACATAACAAAATCATTGCATTTCAAAGAGCTTTTGAATTCAACAAATGTCATTTTAAGAAAGATAAATGTCAAATTCTAAGCAAGGAAAAGAAAATACTCTTGAAGCAATAGATAAATGAATAACTCATATTTCCTACTATGATATATTTCTAATTCAAAAAACTGTTTTTTTTGCAAGAAATTTAGCTTTTATTTTCTGTTTAACGGAAAATGGAGGATGAAGATATTCAACACCAAATTTACCTTTCTTTGTTTGCATCTCTGATTCTTTTAAAAATGTTGACATTTCTTACAGATGTAAAATTATAACAGATCTCGAAAAAATGAATACTGGACGCATTCGTTGATAGATTTCACTTAAATTTATAACCCGTTCAAGCAGCTTTCAAATAAATAATATTTGGAATACTTTGGGTACGGTTATTCTTAAAGTGGAACTGCCAATATTGAATATGATGTTCTACTGGTTTTCAAGAAATCTGATGAGAAGCTTAGCGTTTTCGTTAAGAGGTAAAATTATTAATTATTAACTGGTTTATTTATTATTAACGTCACGCAGAAGTAATCACAGAATGGCAAGGTGACGTACCTCATCAGTAGATGGTCAAGTGAGCGGACACTAAGCTGGCACCCCTTTCTAACGTCCACCTCGCCAACAAGAGGACTATGTGACGACAGATTTAACGACCGGGTCAGCCCCGGCTACACGGCGGGTCTTTGGCTTGATCAAGACCCGCGACGGGCGAAAACCGCCGGTCAGGCTTGGCTCGCGATACTGGTTACTGCAGCCGTGGATTTACATGGATAACGCTGGGCAGCTGTGATTTAGTGGCGGATAGAGTGGTGACTCCCGATCATTTAGACGGATGGTATTCAGAATTGTAGAGGAATAATAACATACCTCATAATGATTTGCAAAATAATTCATGGAAAAATTGAGGTTTATAAAACACTGTCTAGAGATTACGATCTATCCAGGGAATCGAATGAGCTAAGAGCACGTTTCATTATATGAAGTGCAGATAAATATCCACAAAATCATTTACTCTTTTTGTACCTATTTCTATTAGAAAAACTTGGCAGTATCTTGGCAAACGACAAACTGAATGAAAAAAATGTCTTGACCTATAGGCTTTAAGCAGCCACATTTTTTTTCAAGTTTTATTTTGGCTGAAGTGCTATTTAGCGGCTGTTATAGAATTTAAATAATATAATTAGAAAGTTAAGTAGATTATAAAGTATTACTTTGAATAGGAACCCGAATGAATAATACATTTACCATGCTTTTGGGGAAATCTGCGTATCTCGTAAAGATTCGGTTTGAATTTATAAATGTTAATTATGAAACAGATAGTCATCGTTAACAAAGAACACCTCTACATTAAATTTTAATCTTTCGAGCTGCATTTCTATGGTAAGTTTTCAATTGCACAATGTATTTATGTAAGTATTATAAAATTAAAATCTATGTTGATTATACTAAAGATGAAAAAATTGTTTATGCGATCATGTCACGCGAGGAGGAGTTCATTACATTACTACTAATGTATTTAGAAATATATTGGATATAAATTCAAACCTTCAGCTTTTCTATGTTTCTGACTTCATTTCTTATTCTCTTCCTTTTCTCTTGAAAAAGCTGCAACACTATGTTGTTCACTTCTGATTGTTGGAAATGATCACAAAATTTTGTCAGAAATGGATTTCACATTCAAGGATCTAATAAGGTTGTTTCTGTGAAACCCAGTTGCAACTGTGTGATCTGATGCGTTGTTTATTGGTTCTTAGATTTGATTCTAGTCGAAAATTCAGACATAAAACAGAGCACTGAGAGACTACTTCATCTCTATCACAAATAAATGCAAAGTTCTTGAGTTCACCCATCTAAAGAATAAAAAAATAAAAAACCAAAATCTTTGAATTAAATTTTTGCATTAAGAAATAAAAATATTGTATGTTTCTTTATATTATGAGCATAGTATTGGCAAGTTTATTTTAAAAAAGATGTTCTTTTCGTTATTTTCAATGTAAAAAGTGTTATGTTTCTTAAAATTGTTTAAGATTTTAAGGACTGTACAACAAATATTTTTTAACTATCTTTTCATTTTACATAACTATTTTACTCATTTAGAATTACTAAATTTTTGCATTTGTACACTGTATATCTGAACTCTCTCTAATTCATTGCTTTAGTTTTGTGTCATTCTACATTTGTGTGTCACAGTCTTGAGAAAGAAATCTGGATCAGACCATTTTTTCTTTCTGAAGATTGAAATATTCAGAAAGTTTTTTACGAATTTGATAAATACCCGACAGATATTTTTATTGGGATTAGCCTTACCATCAACTATAATATATACAAATTGAGCCTTCAAACAATATCTTTCAAACTGCACTCTGCCCAATTTAGCTTTAAAGAATGAACGATCAATTTATTTTATTCCTCAAAAAAATAAGTGAAATTGGTCGAATAAAAAGTGAAATTCTTCTCCTCAAGCAAGAATGGAAATAATATATAAAGCCCTAATTACGTCTTGTTTAATGTATTCCATACATGATTTGAAATTTAAGACTGTTTTATCAACATATTCATTTTATATTTACTTTTACCATAAGTAGCTTTTTTAGAATTCAATCTCTCATAAAAATTAAAATTTTATTAAAATTGTTGGCGCTTTTATTCTGCGTTGGTGACTTCTTGGAACTTGCTGAAATAGTTTCCAGGAACCTGGAAGCTTCAACAAAGTACCAGACCTCTGTGGTATAGCACAAAAGTTGTGAAAAACTTGTTGCGGGTTAGTAAATCATCTGGACCAGATTCATTGGCCTTCAACCCCTCTTTTATTTTTTGAAGGGTTTACTACAATCACGAGGTAACCCTACCTAGAGGGAGAAATGCCGATTTCTTGGCGCTTTTCTTTCTATGGTATTATGTTTTGGCTTCATTAAGCTTTTCTTCAGAAGTCATTTGGTGACAGTATTCTGGAGGAAGAAAAAACAAAATGTCGTTGTTTGAAACAGACGCCTCAATCTGTCCTTCTTTATTAGAAAAAAGTTATCTTTTGCAGAAACACCTACAAGTCCGTTTTGACAGTAAGTTAATAAATACTTTTATTTATTAGTTTATCTTCGTTAGTATCAATTTAAAAACTACATTAAATCAGTTTAATTACTATATTTCAGATTTTCTTAATTCTGAAAAAGACTATATTTAATTCATCAGATTCATTGATTCAATTTTTTTTGTATTAAAAGTTGTTAGTACTTATCTGTCAAAAAAATAAAACCACGGCTTTCGAAAAATATATAATTAAAAATTGTGATTCAAAATTAAAAAAGTTGTTTGGACCATTTATAATATATATATTTGTCGTTGAATATAGATAATAAAGAAATAACATTTCACATTATTTTTTTTTTTTTTTTTTTTTATAATAAATTAAGACTTTTATGTTACATAAGGTATTTTCATAAAATTAACTTAACATAACTATTCGACTGTTTACCATAACATAAATTGGGTGATATATATGTATGTAACTATATTTATATTACTGTTTTCACAATATGTATTTTCTCATTTTCCACCATTTTCTTTCTTTATTTATGTATATATGTATATATATATATATATATATATATATATATATATATATATATATATATATATATATATATACACAATACTTCTATTATTTCGATGTGTTTTTAAATCTATTTTTAGAAATTTTTAAAAATTGTTAGATGTAGGTCATTATTTTTAATTTCTTAAGTCAATGAAGAAAAACTTGTGCAGAAATTATTAGACTTTCACCTTCTTTTGCTTGTGATTCCCTATTGTTATAGAAAGACATGTATTTATTTCCTATCAATATACATATCTCATGGAACTATAAATAAAATACATTAAGAGGATTTAAGTAACAAGTTTTTAGAACTACGTTCAATGATGAAATATTTCGTATTATTTTGAATCTTTTATTTTAATTAAAAGCTATCAAAGTTTACACTGCATCAAGAATCGTTATTTTCCTTTTCTTTTTCTCAACACATTGTCGGCGTCTTTACATATAAAAGGAATTGAATTTTCGGGGAGAATGTTAATGTATCTTCGTTCGTTTTCAGGTTTTTTTTTTTATTATTTATTACTGCACATATTTGGACAGAAATTTCTTTTTTTCTTTTAAAGTTTATTTATTTGATCTAATTATGATATTTACTACAAATAATCGGTTTTTGATAACATTTCCTTTCGGATCCTGATACCTATAACATTGGACGTTTGCAAAAATAGTTTTTTATAAATAAAAAAATCTTTATCATAAGTTTTTTTATTTTAAACGGAATCCGCTTAGGTAAAGTATTCTGCTGAAAGTCGAAGAAATCTTATTAGATGAAATCTGTCGTTTTTAAGCAATTTAAATATTTTCATCATTGTGCATCATTAAAAAAAAAAAAACTCCCATATAAAGGCCAATAAGTAAAAACTGTAATATCATGCATTTTCCCTGTTTGGTTTTATGTTTTCCACTATTAAATCTGTCCCACTCCAGTATTAAGGATATTGAATTTTTTGATGCACGCTGGCGTGATGTGAAAGTAGAG
>BMAW01003433.1:613-21532 GCA_019974015.1 Nephila pilipes
TAATCAAATTTGTAAAATAAAGAATTTAAGCTGTGTGATCCCTTCACGTAACCGCTTCATTCTACGCATTCTGGGATCACGACGTTAAAAATTCAACTGCAACAGATACTCTTTCAATTAATTATAATTCTGAGCTAATATGTGTAAATTGTATTGGCCTCAAACTATAGCGATTATTATGTTAAAAGTTACTCAAAGACTTGGTCAGAAAATAGAAAATGTCTAATTTTAATTTTCAATAATAATAAGCGAAAGTAACCGCAAATGAAGCGTAAAGTTCTGCACTGATTAATAAATTACTTATCTCAATAGTCGATTGATTTAAATAAAATTTGACGCATTTGGTTTTGTACATCAATAATATAAAATAAGATATATGAAATTCCCCCCCCCCTGTTACTAAATTAATCCATCATGGTCATACACAGTATTTTCTCAGCAATCATTTGCAATAAATTTATAATTCTGCAACTTATGTATGGAATTGTGAACATATGATACAATGATGCAATGGAAAAACAAAAGGATGCGATGTGATGGTAGTGTTTAAATGCGCAAGAGCCAGATGTGGCTATACTGAACCAAGTAAGGTGTAATTGTGATCGAAGCTTTTGAAAAATGGGTTAAAATTCATTGACCAGGATTATGGTTGAAAATAAAGGATTGTTAGGGTATTCCGGGGGCTCAAAGATGGTAAAATTCAAAGTAAATTAAAAGATCACTAGGTTATGTGTGGGTCGTGATGCCCGTACTTTCTAAAGAAAGGCAAGTTCCTTAGGCGATAAAGAAAAACAAAATTTAACAAGTGTTGCAGTAGACAGAAAAACACACAGGGATTATAATGTGTTTATTTTTCTGTGATTGTCATCTTATAACATCAATAACTGGGCTTAGAGATGGTTATATTTTTAACGAATGTAGAAAGTATTTCCGTAGGATTCAGCTCAATTTTCTTAGTGGAAAATGTATAATAATTCTGAAGAGATTGTGAGAGGATGACATTGAAATGCATAAATAGTAACTTATCTATATAATATTTTTATAGTATATTTTAGTAAGAATTTAAAAATATAATGTATACTTATAGTTACATTCATGACTGAAATAACGTTTATTACAAATATAAGGTATATTTTCGATAATTTTTGCTTATTCAAAAGTTGAAATACCGTTGACCTCGAAAAATAGAGATTTATTTTCAATTTTTTGCTACCAATATATAATTATTTGTTGTTCATTCTTCTTTATATGTCAATATACTCTCAAAGAGAAAATTATAGTTAATCGAAGCAGAGTTTTTGTGTTTTGTTTCTTTCATTTGAAGACAATGAATATTTATGAACAGTTAGAAATTTCATCTCATGATTTTCTACAACTCGTTACATTATAAATTGAAATACGAACACAATGTAAATTATTTGGAATTCAGTTTAAGTAACAATATTTAATTAATAATTATTCCAGTGGTTTTAATACTTAAATTTTGTGAGATGCGTAACTCACTTTGAAAAAAAAAATAATAAAGTTAATTTTAAAAAATAACTTTTGTTGGAATAAACAAATTAATTCAGTAAATCATACTGACTAAATTAAAATTTCAATTTTTTTTCTTCACGAAATAGTAATTTGTAATTTGTTGTATTTTTTAAAGGATAAAAAAAAAGTTTAAATAACTTTTAATTACTTTCAGAGAAGTTCAATGTTAATTTAACTCACAGATTCTCCCCTTTCACTTCAGGGAATCAAAACTTATTTCTCAACATCTTTTCAATAACACAAATTTACCATTACACGCAAATAAATTTTTATAAACACACGCAGAATATTCCCAAACTGGAGAGTTTATCAGTGGTTAGTTTGTAAGCTTCGCTTGCGCTTCTGTGAATCATGAAGCTTTCTCCATTATTTACCATTTATCACAATATACAAGTTGCTATAATTTCATTTCAGAAAGTAACTACAAACATTCACCGAAAATAAGCATTCCATGTCAAGAGCACGTCCTACAGAAAAAAAAAACATGCTGGCGCCATTTGTTGCAGATAGTCCGAAATACGTCAATAATTAATAAAAATTCATTTGAAACATTAAAAAGTTGATTAATAACGACATAAAACTATATTCTGACTACGCTATTCGATGGAGAGAAGTGTTTTCTTCTAACTTGTTCAATTCTACTTGAATCAATAAGTTTTTCTTGTAGAGAATGTGTTCGAACATTTCGTCTCCTATACTTTAACATAGAAAATTGAATATTCATTTTATATAATGGCAAAAATTGTACATTTTTTTTAAAAAATTAAAATTCTAAGACCGCTATTTAATAAATAATTATATTTTTTATTTCTATAATAATTTATATTAGTTTTGAAGCATTTCTTTTATCTGAAAATGTGTTCGAACTTTGATTTCTATTCTTTAACATTAGCCGAAAACAGGCTTAATTAATAGTAATGAGAAGGGAAGATCTTAAGATTTAAGTCTTCTTCATGCAAGAGAGATGGAGATGCAGCATTATGCGGATGGGAGTATGGAAAAAGAAATTTGAAAGTATTGAAGCTGGATTTTAGGAAAGTGGTACGAATGGAGTTTCTAAAATCGAGTAATTCAGTTGTGTGAAAGTGATTGCTTGGCTTCGGTTTCTTTCTCGTTCTTTGTACAGGATTTTAAGGTGGTTCAAATTTGGAGCTAAGGATCTGGTATGGATTTTCAAAGAATTCCGAAGTCGTCATCGAACTTTGGTTGGGATATCGTTTTTCACTCTTGTTGCCGAATGGTGTGCAAAAAGTCATCTAAAACTAATAGACCGTTTGGGATGTCGTTTTTTCAGGTATTGCATGGGAAGGATACTTCGTTTGTAGTTCCTTTACCTACGTATCTGGTTCTTGATATTGTAGAATTGATTCTGAATTTAAATATTCACTGTGTCGACAGTTAATTATGATTGTTTGATATAATTTTAAAAGAAATTTAGGTTTGTTAGTGGACCATGAATTCGTCGTTCTAGCTCATGGCAAATGCTTTGATAATATCCTGGAAGACATCTGCCATAAAGATCTTTTCATAGAGTCCTGAAGTATGGAAGATCATTGCTGAATGCGGAGGATATGTCCCCTCTGTTTTCTACTTTTTTGATTGTGGTGTAGATTTGCTCTCAGCGAAAGAATGTCCCCGAAAGAATGATCCAATGTGTCTTGGGTCCCCTACTCCTATAAAATAATGGCTGTATTTTTAGGTGTTTGGTTTAACATTTGATAAATCCTCTGGGAAGTAGTTTTCGGAATGTTTTCCCAAAAACTCGTTTTTAGAAACATTTACTATGGCCTTAAGGTCTCCAATGACTGCATATTTCCTTGCTGTGAAAACTTCCTTAAAATCAACTACTGTTAAAAAGTGCTCCTTTACAGTGTATAAATTTAATGAAATGCAATCTTTTATACTACACAGAATCTATTGAAATAAAAATTCTCTCTTGGTTAGCAGATGAAAATAAATCTATAAACAGACTAATTCTTTTAAAATCTCCTCCACAATAGGAAGAATATATGCGCCATTTGCAAGGAATATGTGTTATTAAAGACTGGAATTGAGAAACATGTAATTGATGATTTTGAAATCAAGAATAACAACATTCCTATAATTAACAATGCTACAACTGTGGGAATTTATTTTATCAAATCTCTTCGGATTTTGTTTTTAGAAAACTTATTTTCTGAGTATTACATGTGTTGTTAACAACTAATCCATTTTAAATGTTGAAATAAAGAATCAAAATTTGCATCTTGCTTGATTAGATTTTGTCTTTGTTTATTCTTCTTTATTCAGTTATGTAATTTTCTACTATTATTATATTTGATTATATTTTAAATTCAAAATTTCAAATTTTTACAACAAATATAAATTTTAATATAATAACTTAATAGAATTTCATTTATATATAATTTTTTAAGTGGAATAATGAAAACATACTTTTAAAATTGAATAAAGAGCCTACACCTCGAAACAACACCTCGATATAATGTAGTATGGTAACGAGAAAGTGCATTTCTTGTAAGGAGGAATTAGAGTTGATATTTCCTGGCAAACACAACGTTCAACCTTACTCATACCCCCTCTCTTCGAAAAATTGTCAAGGATTCCATTCACCAGAAGTGATAGGTAACATCTCGAAGCGTGTGGGAAAAAACTTTCTGATACGTTCTTTTTCCTACACTCGAGTATCATAAGAATTTCAACCTCCGATAAATTGCGTCTGTTACGGGGATTCAAACTGGGAATTCTTCTCGGAATGTGTGCGTGAATTTATTTTGAAGTTTGTTTAGTGAAAGTTGATTAAAAATGGCTCCAAGAAAACAAATATATAATATTAATATTATTATAATATATTAATATTTTAAATTTTTCCATTTGTTTTACTGACACTTATTTTTTTATAAGGATCACTATTCAAAATGATTCAGAGAAATAAACAATTTTTAACATGAGCTTTTGTCATTTATCAAGAAAAAAGTTAATGGAAAAGTAAAAGTAAAGCTTAAAAAAATAGAAATAACATAAAAATGACACAAAGCAAAAAGTTGCGAGAGTGTCCTATTTATTAGCTGAAAAGAAAAGTTCCTGGAATTGTTAGATTTCGGAACTCAGATGCCTAAGCAAATGGATATTAACTGTAAATAATATTTTAAACGAAATACATTGCAGAAATTTTTAAGCTGGGTAGCATTTCGTGTAATAATTAGTGGGTTAAATGCTAAATGGAAATAAAGTTAATGCGTAGAATTAAATGCTTTTTTTGCTTACAAAATTGCGGCAAGAGAACGATGAATCTGTGGTGGGATATCTAACACAAAAAGGCTGAAAACAAATTAGAGATATGGGTCTAAAATCAGCCTCATGAGAAATTAGACATTTATCGTTAAGTGTACATTTGAAAGAAACCATTTATTAGGAGATGAATTCTCTCCTGCATAAGTGCTGGTGGGTTAAATACTAAGATGAAAACTAGATAAGTCTTGTAAAAGTGAAAAATTACGAGAAAAACGTTGAATCTTTAGTGGGAAAAACTAATTCACAAAACTGAAAATCTTGCAATAAAAATAACACATTTGGGCATGTTTAGATTAATTAAAAACAATAAAAAATCCCATTTAAAACTCTTCAGAAATGTTGAAAAGTTGGATCAGCTCAATTCGTCTAATGATATATTCACAGCATTTTGTAACATTGAGCTCTACATTTTGTTGTGAGTGAAATAAAAATTGATTCTCTGTCGACAATATAGAGCGTCCATTAGCCACTATCAGTTCAATCGCCCTGTAAATATCCTCCCTCTTTACAGATTCTTTGTGATAATTTGGAATAATCGACCAAAACTCTTGTAGAAGTTCTACATAATCAGAATCCTCCCAATCCGGAACAACTCTCTGACAATAAATTATGTGCAATAAACAAATGAAGTGAGCTTCCGACAGGTCATTCCTAACATAGTTTGCCTTTTCAATGAACAAACTTTGACAAGGTGAAAGTAAATAGCTCTTAAGAACTTGATATGGATATGTTTTCAGCACCTCTAGTCGCTGATCGGCCTTTAAGAATAATACACAAAAGCGGGCGGTGTGAAGATCACATTCCCATTCTAATATACGTCTTATTATTTCCAGACGTTCTTCAGGAGTGGACTTCAGCGGAAGTTCACCTTGTAAAGATACGGCATTCCAGTCATAAGAAGATAAACAAATCTCCTTTCTAGAATTTTTTGTATACTCTTCTGTGTACCACCGAATCCATATCTTCACATTCCAGTCAGTTCCTTCAAACCCATCATCACGGCTGTAAGTTTCGGAGAAATCTCTGCAAAGGGATTCCGGCATTTTTTTCCAAATCGCGATTACGCTTTCCTTTTTCCAATAACTGCACGCGAGTTTGAATCTATTTCTTATGTCTAAGATGTCCGATCGAATGAAGAAATTAGCAGTTTCGAATCTAGCAATTGTTCCATCAGTTTTCCAAAGGAGTTTACTCGTAATCCGCCAATCGATGTCTTGTCCAATTAATTTCCTGTGATGCCATTTCCACTTTTCAGCCTCGTAATTTATGGGTTTCAAGAAACTCATAATTTTTTGCTGCGCTGGTATTGAGACTATGTGATTTGGCATTTTTTCCCTCATTACGTTTTTCCATTGTTCGTCAGGTGAGAACCGGTAGAGAGTTTCTTTTAACGACTGTTGTATTTCGTAATCGTTGTACAAAATAACTGCAACTGATACAGCAGCTATATTCTCCAATGATGGAACGAATAACATGATGATTTTCAATCAGTTTACAGAACCAGAAATTCCAGTTTGGATTCTACTTTCCGGACCTGAAATGAGAAAAATCTTATTACTAATAGTTCAAGGGGAAGTAGAGGAAGGTTTAAAAAATCACAGTAGTCACAATCACAAAGGATCATTCATGTTCGGAGCTCTAAAGTTTTTATATAGCACACATACAGCTCTAATTGATTATTAAAAATCGTTTTATATATACGTTTAATTTATACAGATATAGATTCGAAACACTATGTAAGAAAATTTGTGTTGAGCATTATATTCATTAACAATATATATAGATACTATGTAATCTCTTTTGTATAAGCTAAAGTTTAATAAAAGTCTTTATACTGTTCAGTCAAATCCATTTCTGTGACCGCATGCTGTTAGTTCTTACTTCGATGTGTTTCAAGAAAGGAGTACAGAATTAAAGCAATATCATAACTTAATGAGAGAAAAATAACTATAAAATTAACTCTGAAGTCCTGCCTAATTGCCTCTCCTTGATCTACAAATGCCTTAAATCACAGTACAGTACTTTGTATGCATGCAAATGCCTCTGCAATACTAGCTACAAGTGTTAACCAAAGGCCATCTGTCATGCTCTTAACAAACATCTCAAGAAACGAGAAGACTGGTACTCCACTTGGAAAATAGTTCTGGATATTTTTAAGAAAGGGGCCTTCTTCTTCTCCAGATATAACTGAAAAATTATACCAGACATTTTGAGTGACATATAAAGATCCTTTCGTATTGGGAAATGAAATATTTGAATGCAATTTTCGATAGAAAGATTATGTTCTAATAACACATTACAGAGATCATGAAGCTATTTTAAACGATAAATCGTGATTGTTTTCTCTTTATCTCTCGAAAATGTACATTAAGTAAAAGTAATTAACTAATTATCTATATTCTGATGATATATATTCAGTACTGATCTGTGTTTGTCTGCTCTCGAGGCATATGGCAAAAACTACCATAGACCTACTTGAAAAATCACAAAACGTAACACTGTGACAAAATTTAATGCTCATTCATAAATCCATTACCCCCACCTCATAACTTTCATTGTAAAACTTTTCATTAAATTATTCTATAAAACAAATAACTCCCCTTACACCATCCAACAAAAAATAGAAAAATATACCCCATGCAGTATTAATATACAACTTCACAGGCTCCATAAATGTTATCAGAAAAAATTTAAACCCCCCCCCCCGCCTAATTTTCCACTTTCAAATTACAAACCTCTTTCCCAGTCTGATTGAGTACTTTCTTGTTGGCCAGTAAAATTCTTCTCTGTTGGCTGCATAGTGAAGAATCAAAATCCTCGCTCAGATTTTTTTTTTGACAAATGCCAGTTGCGTAACACTTTATTGAGAATGATTTGGCATGAGGATAAAAGGTTAATTTTACATATTAAAATGTGCTAGTTAAGTTACACGGCTAATAAAAAGACATGAATAAACTAGAAAATTGAGGCTAAAGACAGTAGAAAGTAGAAACAAATGTATAGTCCTATAAGTTTACACACACACACACACACACACACACATATATATATATATATACACTATATATATATGTATATATATAGTATTCCGCCCACGAGAAGTTTGGAAATATGGGTTTCACATATTGTTTTTTGTTGATATAGTCTCTGATGGCTTTGTAAGCTAATACAGAAGCGGTGAAAATTTTCAAATGTTTGTCTAGCATTTGACCGGTACGATTGGGAATCCCGGAGATTCATTGCATCAGTTTGGTAGTTTCCTTTGCATTGTGAAGATTTTGAGTGGTGATCAGTATGGGACTTTTAATTTAAATAAAATTATATTATATTCCTGATTAGTTATGTGCTTATTATAATCTTTATTCTCGAAGACGGTATTAATTATATCAAGAATTTTCGAATACATTTCGAATGCTTTAAGAGACTTGAAATACGTCGATGCTTTCGATTGTTATATATATAAGAAGCAAACGAGAATTGCGTTAATTACGAGTATAATTCATTTGTACTTGACAATAATAATAAGTAATATACCTTTTGAGATAAGTAGGTAATAAATATAAATTTATTTTAAGAAAATGCACCTTATAGGTATAGACTCTTTTCGAAAATCATTGGATTTTATCAATGAATTTAGTTTTATTGAAAATTATTGATTTTGTTTCGATCAGACTGAGTAGTAATTTTTTCTTTTTACTATAGGAGCTTGGCGTAATTTTTTCGAACCAACAATGTTACTAAACACCACTAATAATAAAAATCAAAGAAATGTAAGTTACCTTCACTTTGCAACGACTACAGTAAGCTGGACCAAGACTTTCTAACACATCTTTTAGGGACTGTACTCTGTCCTATGTCCTCAAAGCTGTTGGACGGCTTTACTCCACTTTGAAATATTTCAAGTTGACCTTGGTTTAGGGTCCCTTCAAAAGATTCCCAAAGAAAGAATCGACGAAAGTTCGATCTTCTGGGAGGGGAAAAGGGTGTTACTTAGTGCGGAACCAAACAATACTGGTCATTTGGAGCAGAAGTAAATAGTTCTCTTATAAAAGAGAAATTATAAGCTTTATTTTCCTTAATTTTCAATATTTCGCTTGATATAAAATTGGAAACTTTTTAGATGCTTTTAATTTTTTAACTTTTCCTCTAATTTTTTTCCGTGTTCTTATATTTATGTTTTGATAGCTATTATGAAGTTTGAAAATGACGTCACAGGGTAATAAATATTTCCTCTAGACAGGCTGAAGTGTTGTAACTGTCTCCCCACCAACAATCCGCCCTTAATTCTTCCCTTCCTATCTTCCCCTTATTCAAAACTAGAGAAAACCAGAATAATTTGATCTGAGTCGTCTTTAAACTTGTCCCCAGAAGGGAGGTAGGGGGGAGGTAAGGAATCTTGCTTATTTGGTGACTCCTTGCCTTCAAAAAGCAACTCAATCGATTTCTTTCCATCCTGAGACTAAATAACACTTCCGTGTTGTTCTAGTATTTGAAAGCTATCCCAACCTGGCTTTTTCACTGATTCAAAAATAGTCATTCTTCACGTTCGATAACCTTTTTTTTTCACTCCTTTTTTCCCACCTTCTAATTTCAAAAAATCCGCTGCTCCTGTTTCATGTTTTTAAAAATCGCATTACTTGATTTATAAAAGATCGACAACACTAGAGAAATATCTTCATCGTATACTGAATAGGAAATATTCCAAATTTTGTGTACACTGATTAATTATATAAAAATAATTTCTATGCAAATGACAGATTTAGCTTCCAAAGATGCACTTTTTTTATATATATATAATTACTATTAAATTACCCAATTAAATATAAGAATTAAAGAAAACGACGAAATATCGAGATATGGACAATAGTAAGCTTTTCCGATATTAAAATTAAAGGAAACGGTAAATTATTAAATTTAATATATTTAAGCTAAAAGTAATTAAATTTGAAGCAAGCGATTAAAAATTTAAAAGTTACCTGGTTCGCAAAAATTGATTCAACTAAAATAAATTCCCTTTGGGTGGCTAAAAGGCTGATACCTGGTCAGAACAAATTACTGTAATGTATGACAGTAGGCGTTTGTATGAACTGAAATAATTATTAGATTTTTTTTTTTGATATTTTGAGATTTAATTCTGTTCCCAATAGAAAAGAAAATTTATATCAAGAGTCATTTGATTAGGATTGATTTTTCTTACCGAAAAGACAGAGATTGTAATATATATACACATACACTTTTCATTTACTTTTTTTACAAGATTTTATATGGATTACTCTCATATTGAAAACGAAACTTTTAAAATCTTTACCTTAACCCAATTTTTGTATGTAGTGAAACAATTATCTATAACAGGGGTATTCAAACTTTTACACTTTGGGAACTCTTTGAGCTTACCGTTTTCTAGAAAGAACCTCTTGATCAAAGTGCAGAAAAAATAGAATATCAAAACTTCATCCTACTCAAATTTACAAAATTATTATTGCATCTTTTATTTTTTTATCATAACACAAACTTCTTAATAAGATAATGAATGGAAATGTAGCTAATGGCATTTTTTTTATAAATGTTTTCTATCAATAAATAAAAGCAACAATATTTTGAATTGATACAAATTCATAAAAAAGAAAATTTTTAATGACTTGGCTATGATTGTTTTTCTTATTTCAAAGTATTTTAACATCTAGAATAATTGATGAAATCTGCAACCTATTGTCTTGTTCAGCAACCACTCTGATTCTGGTTTTTTATTTTTGTCGCAGCGTACAAAGAGAAAACGTTTTCGCATACATAGGTTGAAGTAAATGACATTAGCTGTTTTAAAATTCTATTGGCAATTTCAGGATATTCGTCTCTAATGTCAATCCAAAAATGCATAATATGAACTTGCCTAAATTTTAGTTTCAATTAAGTGCAGGTCTACATATCAGTTTGAGAAATATCGACTGAGCCAAAAAAATGGAAACTAATATGATACCTAATGAGTCTCGATTAATGTATTTGAAGCACGTGACTTTTACGAAATTTAAGATTATTTTTTATCCAAAAAATATTTATTTATACTTAGTTTTTATAAGCAAACTGCATTTAAGAATTCAAACTTGTATCAAAATTAAAATTTTGTTGCTTTGATTAAGAAAATAGTGATCACTTATAGAACCCCTGTTAAAGTTCCAAGGAGCCCTAAGTTTTGCGGAACCCAGTTTTAAGATCTCTGTTCTATAACAAAGGCTTGCAAAAATTTGAGGCAATGATACTTTTAGTTTGTACAGGTAATCACGTGTCAGTATCATTAACATCACATGTATGCATCAAACACTCACGATAGAAGAAGCTTATAAAACACAGAATGTACCAACAAAAGAATAAATAGTATGCATGTCAAGTATTTGTATTCAAAGGTATAGAATTTACATTTTATTCCCAAATCAAAGGCACAGAAACTATAGAAATGGGACAATGAACGTACAGTTTCAGGTGTCGTTACCTTTATCAAACCTTGGTTTATTTTTCTGAAGTCAGTCGCTAAAAAGTTCATGTTACCCTAGTATGTCATTAATGCAAGCAAATAAATAACGAAATCTAAGTTTTAATAAATCATATTTTTCTAAAAATATAGTTCTATTTAATAGAAAAAATGTATAAAATATGGATACTAATTTTACGAAATTTATGGGAAAGCAATGTTCTAAGATACTTCATATAATCTTAATCTACATTTATATTCAAAAAATAATTAAATCAACCTTAAATCATAAATTTATCTCAATCAAGAGACATTACCCACACTATCTCCAATTAGCCATGTAAGGTGGATCCACATAACAATAGCACCTTTGGTGGCTAATAATAGTATATCAATTTTAAAATCATTTGATTACAAAACATTCTAAGAAGGAAGCCAAACTAAAAAAAGTTGTTTGAAATTCTCGAGGGAAAAAAAATGCTGCCTAACAGCTTGAAATTCTGAATAATATTATTTATTTTCAATCATACTTTAATTACTATTTACATATGATTTCAGGTAATACATAAATAGATAAGTAAATAAAATATTTAATTTTTATATTTGTTTCACTTCAATCGAATAAGAAAATTGGGGGAAATTTATTACGACATATTTTTGAAAATCAAGTTCATTAGTGGTGAAAGCAGGTATCAAATATATATAGCCTATTTTTTGTTTCAATCCAATAAGAAATTCAAGAGAAATTCGTTATGACGTATTTTCGAAAATTAAGTTCGTTACTGCCGAAAGCAGACATAGTATGTACGCAAAAGCAAGTTAATTTTTGAAAAGGGGTGAGGTACGACATTTATAGGATATAGAAAATAATAGCCCCTTGGGTGGCCATTATTCATTAGCCCAGCTGTATTCATCTAATATCCATTTAATAATTTTATTCTGTATCAGTTATTAGACTAAAGAGAGGGGGAAAGCTAATTTGAGGTTGAAGTCTAAAAAAAAATTTTTGTAAGGATTAAAAATTTAAAAGCGTCGTAATTGAAAGAAACATGATAGCTATGTATTGTTTCTAAATCTGAAACACCGTGGTTTTTCCAGGAAAATAGGACTTGAACACTAGGCTGGACTAAAACACCGCTAGCCACAAAATCGGGAACATAACCCTTCGGCTACTCTATACGCTGTTTCAATGTAGTAAGATAATATTTCCGTTCTTGAAAAATGTATTATTCATGTAAAATTAATCACGTATCTTAGAACCAGAATTTTTTTTTTCTCTATATTTTTCACTTAATCATAAAAAATCGATTTATTTCAATCTGATTCCAACAAATGGAGTTTTGAAAAAAATAGTAATAAATGGTCACGCAAGTAATATATATAGATATACATTCAATTTTATCATAAAAATTTTAACAATTTTCCTTTAGTTATAAATACAAAATTAAATAAAAAAAAAGGAAATTTCTTTTTTCTCTCTCTCTTCGTAAGTTATCCTACACGCATGTGTTGCTCTTGTATGAAAATGGCAATACACTTAATGCATGAAATGTATTGCATACACTAATATATTACGAAAATGGTAATTTACTTAAAAAGATATGTGCCAGTCCTGTCCTCAAAATCCTTCTACGTAAATATAGTTAAAATGTTTTGTGGGTAACCTTTTGAATAAATATATACAGTTGTGTCAATTTAAATAAAATAGTTACTTTCGGGTTTTAAATGTAATATAAACAGTGATGCACAATGATAGAAAAACGCATACAAACAAAGATATTAAAATAACATTTTCCCATAACTATGATTATAAAATTCCAACACATGTAAATGTTAATAAAAAAATAATAATAATTTATAATTCCTTCAAAATCCTCGTTTATGCTTTCTACTTACAATATCATATCGCCTATTAATTGAATACCAAGAAATTTTTTTAACAGCATTACTATTATAACTTCAAGAATACAAACAGACAAAAAACTTACATTTACATAATTTTTTGTTTTTTTTTTCTCTTTTCCTGTGCTTCTAGAATCGAAGCTGGGTTATGCATGGGCATCCACCTGGGATATCGTGAATCAATAAGTTTGGGTAATAGGTAATCGAAATAAAATTATTCTAGTTTTTTTGTCATATTATTCCCAAAAAATCTCTAATTTTCTTTAATTATATTTTTCTATTTTGTGATCTTTTTTTATCCACATTACAAAAAGGCAAATTTTTTCCCTGCAATTTGCAGTTGCCCCTGAATTTGATAGAAATAATCATGATTTTTATTTATAATCATGTTTCCAAATCTATTGAATTTCCAGAAGAGAAATTTTTCTTTAATTATTGCTATATAAAAAACGGAGATTACTTTTTTTAAGAAATCGAGTATGAAGCTAAACTACTTTTTAAATACTATGAAATATCACATAGATATCTGTATAGTAAGCTAGACAAACTTTCAACGGATATTACACAACTGTAAATAAAACTCAGATCACCCCAACAGCAAATTCCCAGCACTCGGCTGATTTCCCTCCCAAAGAATCATAAATCTCCTTTGGACACCGTGTCTTTACCGTGTATCCTTGCGCACTGAGGCGGGGCTTTCAAAATTGCTTTCCCCTCTTTCCTTGTTTTTTTTTTACAACGTTTTTCTGAATTTCACTTGGTGTGTGTGTGTGAGTGTGTGTGTCATCAAATTTTCGATCGTTAATTTAACCAACTTCCCATCAAGCAAGAGCTTTGAAATTTTGGGAATCGTTCGTACTGGCCTAACAATGCAATATTTAGACGTTTGCGACAAGTTTTAAGTAATATTTCAATAATTTTAATAAGTCAAAATATTCTTTCCTCTCGGCGCTTTTAGAATTGAGGAAAAAATTTATTTCCCCCTCTGGGAGCACCGGGCACTCCCCACGCAGCATGAGGTATCGTAAACCTTTTGTACTCACAAAGGGTAGATACTATCTCCCCTTTATTATCTCCGAGATAGTAAGGGTTGCTGACTTTTAGTCAGTAATCATTAGCAAGAAAGAAAGTTTCCAATATTTGGCGCCGTGTCTTATCACAATAATTTTTTCTGAATTCTGGCTCCCATTTTTTTTTAATAGAATGACTTACAAACTTTCAAGTGCATGTTTTGATTTTATGAGTATTATGAATTTTTTAATACTCTCACGAATGCCTCTTTTTAAGTAAATTTTAAAGTTAAAAATAACTAACAGTTTTAACTTATATTTCAATAATTTTCTCTAATAAACTTTGCCACCATATAAAAACGTTGGTTTTTATATTGAATTATTTTACTTTGCTGTCTCAACAAATTACAAACTTGGAAACAAATTAAATTTTTTAAAAAAAATATGCATTTGATAGAGCATAAGAAAAAGAGGGTATCTGCGTAATTATTTTTTTGTCCGAATATTCAAAGTATTTTTATGATCAATGTAGTGCTCCTGATGCGAGTTTTCAAATTTTAACAAAAATTTAAAATTACTTACAAAAATCAATAATTAGTAAAATTACTTACAAACTTCACAGAAGCCTTCATTTTTAATGCTCATTTTAATGCACTTTATTCCATGCATTTAAAATAAATATACTAGATATGAGACTTTAAGTAACTCTATAGGATCAACATTAGGTAAAGAAATTCGTGTTGGTGTGTCGACGGGAGCTTTAACTCTTTTTGGTGGATAGTAAACTGTCGCCAGATCGCCAAGCAATTTTCTTACAAGAAGTATATTAGGAAAGATTTTCGATTAATAAAAAAATTCTACAATAAAATTACAATTATTTAAGTTATTTTATGTTAATGAGAGAGTAAAGGAAATAGAATTAGAAGAATAAAAGAAATGAACATTTCTTTGAGTAATAAATTAATTTTAAACATTTCAAATGTGAATGCGGGAAAATAAAAGAAAGCTGGAGATAATTAAAAAAAATAGGATTTTAATAGTTTAATTTAAAGACTTCATAGAAAAAAAAAACAACTGTGTGTGTGCGTGTTTTTTTGATGTTTCATATCTAATAACAATAACTATTTTGTTCTCATTTTATGCGCATATTTTCACATAAGTATTACAATCAATACCTAAAAACACAATTATTAGTTTTTCCATATTTTATCAATAAATTTTTTTCAAGAGATGTGTTTTTTCATACATTGATATATTTTTGCGTTCTCTTCGTTCATACTCTATTAATTAACATTCATGCTGACAAATTTGGCGCAATTTTTGGTCTTCAAGCAAATAAATTCGCCATAAAGTTATTCTGGAATCGTTTTCCTCCCTTTGTCGTACATTTCTTTGTTGTCTAATAGGTATTAGTTTTCGTTGCGGTAAGTTTCAAAAAGGACAAGAACTCCTTTTATACACTTGAAAGTTGCTGAAAACTTTTTAATTATTGATTATGAAATAATTATTTGACTATTATAATTTTAAAACATACATTTTATTCTTAATACTATTTCTTTCACAAATTTTTATGTTTTAAAATTTTTTTCAATATTTTTTTAATATTAATCTGTGTTCCTCTACCACATAGAAAAAGAAAATGCATTAATAATTTGCAATTGTAAATGTATCTTCTTACCATATACGAGTAAATTTCCTAAATTAGAAGCCTTTTGAATTCATTGAAACGAAATTTACTTTAACTTGTTTACTAAGATAAAATGTTGATTGAATGTTAAAATATTCAGTTGGGGTTTAATTAAATCTCCTTGTGTTTTCGTACTATGTGTTTAAAATCATTTTAATCAATAATTCTACACATTATGTTAAATTTTTTGATATATATATATATATTTAAATTGCTGAATGAAATCTGTGATCTTGTAGGCATGAATATACAACTGAAAATTTAAAATATTTTAGCAGAAAGTTAAATAAGTATAAACTAAATGAAGGTACATTTCAATATTTAGCTACTTGTAAATAATTCGTATTGCAACTATGTATGATAGAATGGTCAAATAAATTCAAATATTCTCATTTTTATGCACGCAAAATGTATACTTCGAGTGACATAAATTTTAATACATTGAATCAAAAGTTTTAAGATCGTTACAATGAGATCGTCAAGGCAAACCCGTACAAATTTATCCATAAATTGTTTGCATTAGCGTTAAAAATTGAATACTGTTAAATAATTATTCTTGTTTGGGGCCAATTCATCGTTGAGATAATAAATCTATCGGTAATTTTAATTCTAAGAAAAGAAGTGTTAATAATGAGTCATATATTTTATTGTTAGCTAGCATTTTTCTTCCTGTAATGTTAGAGCTTAAAATGTATACTTATCTAAAGTTTTAAATGAAATTTTTCAATCATGAATGAGAACTATTAGCTATGTAAAGAAACTTTTCTTTCGTACTTTGATAAGAATATTGTGTAGGCAGTTTAACGGAGTCAATAAACTCTTTATTTCCATTCTAAATAGGAAATTAGATAAATTTGACTTATAAAAAGTCAACAATGTTCAATGAAATGCATTCATAGGATACTGAATATGAAATGTTCCAAATTTGTTTAAGTGATGGGCCGCGGTAGCCTAGTGGTCAAGGTCGTGGCCTAGCGACCGGCGGTTTTCGTTCAGTTGCGGGTTCGATCCTTGGCCGCCAAAGACCCGCCGTGTAGCCGGGGCTGATGCACGTTAAATCTGTTCGGGGCCCAAAGTCCTCCCGTTGGCGTGGTGTGGATGTTAGGAGAGGGGGGTGCTAGCTCAGGTGACGTCCTTGTCACTTGACCGAGGTTCAAAATTACGAGGTCCGTTGCCAATAGCCTTCGTGTTGCTTCTAGTGCGACGTTAATAAAAACTAAACTGATTAATTCAGTGATGATTTACATAAAAATATCAATTTTAATAACCATTAAAACTAATCGGATCAAACTGCTGTGTTGTAGGTAGGTAAAATAAATTTTAAAATCTTGTTGAAACTTTTATGCTGAGTACTTAAAAGATATTAGTAGGAAAAGATATAAAGAATATTTATATCAATACTTTTTTACAAGATTTTTTTATTTGGGTTACTCTCAGTTTAAAAACAAAAATGAAGAAAAAAAAACATTTACCGAACTCAATTTTTGTTATTATTTAAATCGCTATCTATAACAAAGAATTACAAAAAAATTCTGATTAAATTATTGTAATTTACATCAAAGAATTACAGTAACTTAATCAGAAAAAAAAAACACTAATAGTTTTATTTTTTTTTATAGGTAATCATATTAAAATATTGTTCCTCACTGTCACTTTTTTTATTTTAAAGGGGAATAAAAGTAATTCAATACAGTTATTAACAGCTTTATTGTTATAATAGTATCTTATTCATTTTCATCCTGAATTAGTTATTCGAATAAAGGGACGAATTCGAATTCTGGAAACGAACATCGTATGTATCTAATATTTAATAGTAAAACCCACTTGGAAAACGAACACGTGGCATTAATTTTTTTTTAATTCATAAAATGGCTTCCACTCTCTTGTTTTCCACAACATGCACATTTGAAAACTTTAATCCTCGACTAATTTAACTCAATCCAGCACACCACACGATGGGTCTTTAGGGAAATTAGGAATCTTACACTCGGCTCAAAGGAAACATCGCTAACCATAACCTCTGGAACATAACCATATGTGTACCTCAAACACGATCTCAATACAGTAAGACAATATTATTGTTTTTGAAATTTTTTGCATGCAATATTATTTTCCCCCGTCTTCTTCATTTAATTACATAACGAGATATATTTCCTACAAAAGGAGTTTTGAAAATAATAATAATAAATGACCACGTAAATAATATAAATAGATGTGCATTTTATTTCACGAAAAGAAATTTAACTTTTTTCCATCAATTGTAATACATAGTTAAAAAAAAGCACACATCTTTCTTATCTCTCTCTTCATTAGTAATGTAGCAAGCATTTACAAATGTATAAAAATGGCAACAGATTTCAAAACATGTGCAAGTGGACTATTCTGGAAATCTTTCGACGTAAAATAAAATATGTTTTGTTGTTAATTTCTTCAATAAGTGTTCGCAGTTATATTATTCGAAATAAATATTTGCTACTTTTAGTTTTTAAAATAATATAAAAAGGTGTCATTCAGTAAAAATAGAAATACACATATAATGAAAATATAAAAAACACCTTCCCATAACTATATGCTTATAAAATGCCACAAAATGTTAATGATTAAGAAACTAACAAGAATTCATAATTCCTTCAAAATTCTCATGTTTGCTTTTAAATCTTTGCTTTTCTCATCTTTGCTTACTAACATATTAAAGAACAATTTCATAGAGATAATTGAATAGCAAGAAAATCTTAACAATACCAGTATGTTAAATTCAGGCAAACAAATTGATTGGAATTTTATATTTAGAAGTAAGGTTTTTCGCCTCTCTCTTTTTTTTTTCTTCTACTTCTTTTTTCCAAAACTCGTACATCTCTTCAAACTTCCGTATATCCCAAAAGAATGAAACTGGATTGATTGATTGTTTATTCACAACGCACTTAGAACTTGAGGGCTATTTACGATGGACACTTTTGAATTTCCGTCGCGTGACAAAGACGACTCCTGAGCTGGCTAATTTCCCTTTAAACTTCCACACTACGCAAACGAAAGGATTTGTAACATTCAACAGATTTAGCATGCATTATACCAACTATACGGTCGTTTTTAGTGGTATCATGTCTCTAACCTACGACTGATGAAAACTTCACCAGCCTTGAGCTCGGAACCATAACCACTCGGGTACCGTGGCTTACAAGCCCCTCGAAAGTATGATATAAGATGCAAATGAAATACATAATAAAATTTCTAAGAAAACCAAATGATATTTTAAAAATAAAGTTATTTTAATATAATATAATCATTTATTACAACTTTATCGACGATTCAAGTTATTTAATAACTTAAATAAATTACTGCAACCCAAAATTTATAACTGCCTAATGTTCTAATACAAATGTTCTAACGTGCAAATAGCTAAACAGCGGGAAAACATTTGAATTCCAATTTTGGAGGTATAAACAAGGAATGGAGATTTACAATATTTCCTATTTATATTCTCGATCATCTAAAAATACCTATTGCTCGGTTTGGTAATTAATAAAGTATAATTTGTCTCGTATATTTCGCAAACCCTTGGTAAAAATAATATTGAAAACGAAGAATTGCTTCGTTTTTTTTAATGGGTTTCTTTTAACTCAAATTGTATGTCTAGGTCAAAAATTGAAAAAGCCCTTTTATCACATTTTAAAGTGCTCAATTGAGCTGAAATTTTCTATATACGATTGTTCCGGTTGACAATACGATAATTTATTTATATTACATAAAGAATTAATGGATTAAAACTGATTATTTAAAGAATGAAGTTCTCGCCCAATCGCAAAAACCATTGCCTAATTAAGCTAAAAATTTTACACGTAATTATTTTATATGATAAATTTAATAAAAGTCAAAAAATGAAATAAAGTAATAAAACTAATTATTAAATACATTCAATTTGACTCAACGTTCCCTTATGCTCTTAAAATTTAACCTTTAAACATCGGCGGTACATATGCTGCACCAAAATTTTTTTTCTCTCGCTTCGGCTACGGTACAACTTTTGTACCAAGCTATCTAGAGAAAGTTATCCCCCCCTTTTTCTTTCAGCAGACCCTTTTACAACTTTCCCTGACCCTTTTTACAACGTTTTTCTGAATTTCACTTGGTGTGTGTGTGTGAGTGTGTGTGTCATCAAATTTTCGATCGTTAATTTAACCAACTTCCCATCAAGCTAGAGCTTTGAATTTTGGGAATCTTTCGTTCTGGCCTAACAATGATATATTTAGACGTTTGCGAGAAGTTTTAACTAATATTTCAATAATTTTAATAAGTCAAAATTTTCTTTCCTCTCGGCGCTTTTAGGATTGAGGGAAAAAAATTTTCCCCCCTTTGGGAACACCGGGCACTCCCCACACCGCATGAGGCCTCGTAAAACTATTGTACTAACAAAGGGGAGATACTATCTCCGAGATAGTAAGGGTTGCTGACTTTTAGACAGTAATCATTCGCAAGAAAGAAAGTTTCCAATATTTGGCACCATGTCTTATCACAATAATTTTTTCTGAATTCTGGTTCCCATTTTTTTTTTTTAATAGAATGACTTACAAACTTTCAAATGCATGTTTTGATTTTATATTATGAATTTTTTAATACGCTCACAAATATCTCTTTTTTAGTAAATTTTAAAGTTAAAAATAACCAACAGTTTTAACAAATATTTCAATAATTTTCTTTAATAAACTTTGCCACCATATAAAAACGTTGTTTTTAAAAACGTTGGTTTTTATATTACGACTTTGCTTCTATTGTCCGTAATTGGTTGGGGATATTTTTCGTCAAATTTATCAGTTGTGTGCGAATTCCTTATCATTGGCGACTTTCAGGAACTACCAAATTAGAAAAAATACTCCATTAAATGACTTTGCGCTGTTTGTGATCGATAGAATTTTCTTTTCTCTTGTTTTTTCTTCCAATTTTTAGAATGAATCTGATTTAGATGAAGAAAATTTTGTTGATAGAAACCCAAAAAAATCTGATGGTGACTTTGCTGAATGGGAAAAAAGAAAAAT
>BMAW01003436.1:0-10418 GCA_019974015.1 Nephila pilipes
GGCGCTTCTGTGACCACCACATTTATACAGATACTGAAGTTTCATGACTGGGTGTCTATGAAAGCAGTGTGGGCGATATTGTTTTTGTACATTCTTTTTCCGTTTCACGCTTGGTCACTTTTTTGTTTATCTGCCAATTTTGTGGAGATGTGTGTATGCTGAGTTTTGATTATTATTGTTCAGATTCAATAAGGGTCTTACCCAGATGTTTCTGGTCGTCTTCCTAATGCTGGTGTAGTCATTAAGCCTAGTTTAGTATTTTGAATAATAACATGTGAAAATATCGTGCAGCCTGCTCCCTCCTCAATATCATAATGTATGTTTTTTTTCTCCAAAGAAATATTTTAATATGCATATCGAAACTTTTTCTTACGTGAATGAAAATAATTTTGAAAAATAATACAATTTTCAAATTTTATTTAATTGAAGTCTTTCATTAGTCTTATTAATTATTAGCTAATTAATATACATAATGATTACATGCCAGTAAATATATTGCAAATACTCATTCCATTTTCATAACAATAAGCATGTTTGGAAAATTAGTCTTGCCTCAAATCAAATATATGTGACATTTAATTAAAATATTTATTGTTTTAATAAACAATATTCAGAAATGTAACAGGAAAGCAGTGTCAATATTTATAACTCGTTATTAATTCGAAACAGGTTTACTAATGAATACTTGCTTTATAAAATTATTGCAATTATTAAGATACACATTCGTGAAAGGGGCAAAGAAAATTACATTTAAGTTTATAGTTCTTAAGCATTTTATAAATTTATTCATTTGTTTTAATTCACAATGTGATGCAGAAATATATAGGTTTAATGGTAAATATCATCTAGACAAATTATCTTTACTAAATGTATAGAAAAAACTAGCATGTTATCGATATATTTCACTGCAATGGATATTTGTTGTTGAATAGTTATGTATGTCGAATTCATTTAATGTACATATTTTAAATAATACCAAAAATTACATAATGGCAATAGATTTAAACCAGACATATTATGTTGCAATGTTACATATTGTTAAATTAGGATAAAATTTTATTTACTTTTTGGTAAATAAACCCACTTTAAAAAGAATTTTATATATTTAACTTTTATTTTTTCTGCCCCTTCGGTTAGTGAATGGCTATAAAATGCATTAAAAGTAAATGTATTTCAGCAAAGAATACAAACTCTCCGAAAGAAATATTTTAATTCTACAATTGCATATTACGTTCCTTTTTCAGATTATTTCGTTTTTCTTAGGAACTATGCTTGTATCTTAAATTCTAATTAAGCAGTGGTGTATCTGTGAGTAATAGTTCAAAAAATTAACTTTATTATCATGAGACATACTCCCATCCAACATTGGAATTAAAACACTTTCCTTCTTCGTGTGACTTTATTCACTTTTAATTTTAATACCGCCAGTGGATCCTTTTCTGTATGCACAAATATAATCCGAGTGAGACATTTTTATAATTTTAAATACTTTAAATGAGTTGTTTGCACTGCGTGTGTGCCACAAACAGAAACATTAATTAATTAAGTGTCACATTAGGCATTTAACACGACATATGGTCCACATAAATGTCACTCACAGTGAATTTGCCCGCAATGAGTACAGAAGCATGTGTTTACGAAAGCATTTGTGGAGCGAAGACGTGCGACATCCGCTTTTAATGAATTCTGAGTGACATTTTGCCATGACCGCAAGCACTAAGTTATGCACTAGTTATGGATGCCACAGTGCTAATTAAGGACGCAAAATGCATAGTTCCCGAGGCACTAACACAAAGGGAACGTAATCGTGGAACTGCAGTATCCAATTATGGCTCTGCTAATATTTAACTAAGACTGTACTTGGAAATTTTGATAAAAAGGTTACTTAGTATATACGATATGTAATAGATAAATTAAATATGCTTTCGTAGACTTTATTTAATTTTAGATGAATGAAGATTTAGTTTGGATAATGTTCTAAGCTTCTGACGAATATATTAACAGCCTTTAAGTAATACTCCACCTATTCATATTTAATTAAAAGTCATTAATTTATAAGTATTTCCTTTAATCATCATTTTGGTAAATGAATGCCATTGAATATACCATTACGTAACATTTGTAATTTTAGATAAAAATTACCTTATATACGGTGAAAATTGTTGTTAGTATTGTGTTTTACAAAAAACTTTATATAGATTCATTTATTTTTTTACATTTATTTATTGAAAATTATTGCATTATGGTGATAATTTATTTCAATTATTGTATGGTCGAAAAGCTTTCTATGAATTTTCACTTTATATTTACTTAAAATAAAATTAATAATTTAACCAAAAATATTGAAGATCCTTTATTAAATATTCTTCTTAAGATTGATACCAATCAAGCACAGAAAAAATTCTACCCATTAGATCATGTTTTAAAGGAAATCGAAATCTTGGTAGGAAAAAATTTACAAAAAAATTATTCACCTGAAAATATTAACAATTGGTGTGTAATGATACAATTCTGAAAAACATACATATTTAAAATAAAGTATATGAAGTAGGAAATTCGATAATGATTTTATGCTTTCGATAATTCTCTTTCAAATATAACATTTCAGAGATCTTAATATATCAGATAATTTAACAATATCTAAAATTGAGGAACATGAAAATGTTTTTCGTCTACAGCTTTATTTTACAGCATTAGAAAGACTGAAAATGTCTTAGTTTTAAAATTTGAATAAATGAAAGAATCATAACAACTGTTATAAGTTTCTGAAAGTGAAGTAAGCACTTAATGTTAAAACATTATCTAACGTCAAATATACGTAACTTTATTAAACTCAAAATTACGACTCTTACAATGTAATATATAAATCATTTATTTCGAACTATTACATTGAGAATTAGACATTTTACTGTAAAATGTTCCTTTCGAATCAAGTACTTCGGGAAAATTTTCAGATAGTTTTACAGCAGTAGCAAAAGCAAAATATAATATAAAATAAGAAAAGCAATGTAATAAGGCATACTTAAAAATTTGTGAATGTTTATTCCCAGACAAATTTAATTACAAAGTTAAGCAATGTTAATAAAAAATTTTATTTTAAAAAATTTAATAATAATTTTTTAATATTTTTTGAAACATAGCCATTGAATAATTTTATCGAAATACTTTTTAGTATTGTTTAAGTGAAATATAAATTCAGACAGACATCAATGCATTCTAGAGTTCTGAGAAAATCAAAGACAATTTAAAATTAAGTAATTATAAAAAAAAGTATTTTTGAAAATGAAGAAAAATGAAATATTATTAATTATTAAATCTTAAAAATAAATTTGTTTCAAGAAAACAATGAAATAATAATAAAATGAGCGTAATAACAAAAGGAACATATACAGAAAAACAGAATGCTATAATTGCAAAGAAGTATCTTCGAAAATGAAAAAAAAAATGAAAATAAAACTTTATAAGACTGACTCTAGATTAGGATATACGTATTTTGTTATAACATGTTTTAATGATCAAACCTTTTCAATCAGTAATAGCTCTATAAAGGAAAAGACTATGACATTTCCGACTTAATTTGCGAATTCGGATTTTGACTTCTTTCTGAATATGCCTCATGCATTCTTTGATTTTTTACATATCTGTAATTCACTGTTGAGTCACTTCCGAGTCACCATCACCTTAAAAGGACGGATACTTCAATATCTCAAATGGCAAAGGCGTTCGAATATACAATATGTACCAACAAATTACTCTCTAGATTATCACACAAACGGATTTTGGGAATAAATACGATTTTGGGATACATTTAATATTTTGTTTTGAGTGATTTTTTATATAACTTCTGTATTCACAAATTAACCCGAATCAATGTATACATCTGTTGCACACCGTATATATTTATGTGTGGCCTAGACGTAACTAAGTACCATCACAAAATAATCCGCAATTTGTCAAATCCTCCTCCTGATGATTTAGCTCTTTCATTTCAGAAGCCACTGTATTTATTGAATCATGAGAAATAGTTGAGGAAACTTTCAAAAAGTTCTTTCACTTTTTCTGAATGCTGCCGGTAATAAGAATGGCACATCTAATAGAAAACGTAATAAACAATCAGCTGTTTCGAATCCTTACGGTACTATCTAATTACCCACATACTTAGTAAAAACAGAATATCAATCTCATTCCTCTTGTTTACTATTTCATTTGTGAAACACCGTGGACAAAGCTGCAGTTTGTACATTTTAACAACATAATGGAAAATAAACCAAAACTGCACTCTTCCTTGAGTTCTAAATATTGTAATAAACACAATAGGGAATTGAAGATTTAAATGACATTAAAAATTAATTCTACACTGTAAATACTTTCAAAAAGTGTATTTCTTTCCCCTTAGAAGCTTTCCTTCATTACTTTTTTCTTGATTCCTATTTACTGTTAATGTAGACGATTTCAGTTATCTTACAAGCTGAATGACTATTTTAGTGGAATTTTTTTTTCTTACAATTACGTTTATTTTGCGATCTACCCATATTAAAATTAAAAACAATATGTATAATTAATTAATTTAAAAATCAATTTAATTATTACTAAAAATTAAAATTTTTAAAAAATGCAAAAAGCTATTATGCATTATAAACAGTTACTTCAAATAAAATGACAAAAACAAAAATGAATTCAATTCAAACGAAATAACTCGGGAAATATTAAATAATCTGTATAAGGCCAATGATATTTCTTTAAAATTTTATTTATAAATGTTATATCAGGTTTCTCGCACACATAAAATGAATCTTAATATATTTTAAATTTTTTTACAAAATATAAGCAATGAATATTCTTAAAAGTAGAAGAAGAAATGAATATTTAAGGGTATACTGTTACTTTCGGCTTAGAAACAGTAACTTCCAACTTTTTTTTGTTTTGAAATCGTCTGATGTTAAAATATTAATAACTTGATTTCTGTGTATTGTACAAAGAAAAGGAAGTTTTAGAAAGAGAAAATTTCAAATACTTTAATGGGTAAATAATAAAATCGATATTTTCTCTCAGATTTAAGTTTTTAACGTAATCGTATACCTTAATAAAATTATTAAAGATAGTTTTTAGGCATAGTACCCTAAAGCGGTTTTCAAAGAATAACATATGCTCCATAGTGAAAATATAAATATAACAATCTCCTGTAAGTATTTTTCTAGATTCAATGCTTTCTTTTGTCTCAAAATTCAAATATAGATTTCCTTCATTAAAATATATTAATATTCATTAAGAATTTGATCAACTTTTTTTGTCCAATAGCCAAATCAATTAAAATTATCGTTATCTCCATTGTTTCTTAACATGTACATATATATATATATATATATATATTGTCTTGCATTTTTTGGAACATAATATGTATATATACATATGTTGTTGCTATTATGTTATTATTACATGTTTTATATATACATATACATATGGAGATATGTTTTATATATACATACATACATACATGTTTTATATATATATACATATATATATATATACGTTTCATACATATATATATATATATGTTTTATAGTATATGTTATACATATATGTCTTTTTATATATACATGGTCGTTTGTCATGCCATTAATACATGTCTCTTTTATTACCACACAATAATAATATACATGTAGGGTTGTGCCGCCTCCTTTGAGGAAAAGTAGGTAGAAGAAGAGCACACACACACACACACACACATACTGCCCTCTCATATTGTATTACACACATGCATGCAGGTTATTTGTGGCTGATGCCCTTTACATAGCCATATTGGCTGCCACACACATTATTGTGACACACACCACATTTTTGCCATGACAGGCCATTATTACACATGGGCTGGCCAGCCACTGCTTACCACATTGTTTATTGCCACGTTCATTACTGCATGGCTGTTGTTGGGATGATGCCGGTACGATATACACATGCGTAGACACATATTGCCATGGCTGGTTGGCCGTACATACCGGCTGACATTGCATGCATGGCCATGCTGTCATTATTGCTATCATGGTTGCTGCTGCTGGTTGTCGACAGGAGTAACGAGCTTGCCAGCCACCATTACGTGATGGCGAGCGGCGATACAAAAGCCGCTGTGCTACGTTTTGCTGCCATGTACGGCTGGGCCAGCCATTACATTGCCACGTTTCCGGTTATAGTTATATATATATATATATATATATTTATACATACATATATATGTGTTATATATATATATAGAAGAAGAAAGAGCATATATAGTATACATATATATTTATATATAGGAGAGAGGTGAGGTTGCAAAGCTATATATATATATTAGTTGTTAGTATATTACATATATACAGAGTTAGAAGGTTATACATATTATTATATATTATTATGCTACATATATATATATTATTATAGATATATATATATACATATACATATGCTACGTTACATGCTACATATATATTATGGGAGCATGCCATTATCTTGTCACAAAAAATCATGCAATTAAAACCTCAATAAACTCCATTAATCGTGGAAAATTAATCATATCTATCCATCCAATAACCTTCAATGATAAACCTGAAACACGATTACAGTTACAAACAAAAATCAGAAAAACCAAAAGAACGCCAAAAAACGGCCTCTTAATATTTATACCACATAAGAATTTGAATGAAAATGCTTTTCACACATAGGAAGCATACCAAGGTTTTCATCCTGTCTCAATAATAGTATTCATCAAGCTTCCAGTGGAATAGATACTGTATAGAAAAAAATTACAGATCATATAGCCTTTCAACCAATGACCACACCTGTAAGATTTTAGCGCCAATTTTATCCAGCGAATGGGATGCAAAAAAAAATCAAAAATGAATTCTTTGGATTGAGCTTCTAAACATTATTTTCTTTCGATGTCTTAGTTTGAATAAATTCATTATATAAAATACCTCTGCTTTTAAAATAATGTAATAATAAAAAATACTCAGAATTAGACAGGTATCTAAATTTTAAATTGTGATTTAAATATTCATTTCGAAGCTTTTTATTCGGGTACAAGAATTTTTTAAAAAAAAAAAAGATGAAAAAGTTTGAAAAAAAAAAAATTCAGATTTTAATGACATAAAAAACAAGTACGTGAACAAGTGTCTAAACTCCACATATAACTATACTATAACTTTAAATCTATACAAATCTTGATTAAAAGGATAAGTAAGCCAGGAAAATGTTAACCATTGAATTTTACCGATATAATTTTATCATGACATCACAACATGAGGGCATATGTGATTTTAATGTGTTTATCTTTTAGTTCAACATACAACTTCAATAATCAAATGAGACATCTAGATCAATGTATTACAATTTTAAGAAACACATGTTAATTAACAAGTTCTCTATCGCTTATAATAAGATGAACTTAAGTAATAACTATTATTAAATAAACTCACTACAACATCGTCAATAGTAATGTTTAGAAAGGCTCAATTCTATCCAATAAAATTAAAAAAAAGTATAATAGATTAAGTAATTATCTTGCTAAATTGTATTAATTTTATTTAAATTTACGGATCAATAACATGATATAGAATTATAATAGGAAATAACTATCTAAATGTAATGCTATTTAGAATTTAAAAAAATATAATATGGATGTTCAGGAGAAAAATGAGTTACTTTTTTTAAAAAATGAAATGCGGAAACAAAAATGAAAATAAATCGTTCAATATCTAAACCTGAGAAGTATCAAGAAGGAAGAACACACTTATGAGAAAATATCTAAAGTAATAATACCATCACAGGTTTTGAAATAAGGATTCAAACCATCGTAAACATAAGCAAAAGCGTAGTGTGCGCAAGGGCGCGTGCAAAGGTGCGCGTATGCAAAAAAAAAAGTGGCAAGCGGTGCTACGCTTGCAGCGGCGGCAAGCGCCGCGGCGCAAAAAGCGGGCGCGGGCAAGGGCGCGTGCGCGTATGCAGCGCGGCGCGTATGCGGGCGCGCGGTGCGTTGGTACAGCGGGCGCGTGGCAAGCAGCGGTAAAGTAAAGTGCACGCGGTATGTGCGTGCGCAAAAGTGCGCAAAAGGGCGGCGCGCTGCTTGCAAAAAGTGGTAAAAAGTGTAAGAAATTTTGCATTTATTAAAGGTTTAGTATGGAAAATTGAATACGAAATTATATTATGTTTTCTATAATAAAAAAATGTAGTTCTATAATTACAGTACAGGGAAAAGCAAAAAAAGGAACGGAGAAAACATAATTTATGTTGTTTACGGGAGAGGTAAATTAAATAATCAATATCTCATTATTATTATATTGTAAATTAAGCATAAGGTACTGAGATCTAACAAATTTGACTATCATTAACGCGCATTGTGTTGTTAGGGTCCAAACTATTTCTTAAAACTCTATACCATTATTTGAAACTTTATACTCATGATAATAAGAAACAGTTAACTAAATCTTTCATTACTTACAATCTAATATATGTATATATATGTTTGTGTGTGTGTGTATGTATGTGTTGGAGTAGTGTGGTGTTTCTCGGAAGAATCTAGATCTTGTGAGAAATAAAGCCTTTGTGTACTTTACAAATTAAGTAAAGCGCCAGTAAAGGCGGTACGGCGGCCGCAGCGGTATGATGCTTGTGCAGCGGCAGCGAAGAAAAAAAGTAATGGTAATTTTGCTTCGTAGCGTACCTTTTCTTGTGAGCCGGGCCAAAGTGGCATACGGTAATGGAACCATACTGGAAGCATAGCCAAAAAAGGCATAGCAAATGGTACAAAGTTGGTGTGCTGTATTTTTCGGCAAAGCCGCAAAGTAAAATGGCAGTGGAAAATTTTGTGCGAAGCCGCGCTGCTGCATGCTGCTGCATACGCCACACACACACACACACAGATATATATATATATATATATATATATATATATATATAATTTTACAATAAATTATTGAAGAAATGAATTGTTAAACAAATAAATCGCAATCCATCAGCAAAATATAAGATTAATTTTAATAAATTTTAAAAATTCTTCAAAATGTATCTGGATTAAGGAAGAAACCGGTGGTATTTTTCATTATTTTTTTCTTTTTAATGACCACTATGCAAAATAGCTTTTTTTTTTGCTTGTTATTGTTTATTTTCCAGAATTATTTATATGTACTTAATTTGGAAAGATCATACTGGACACAAAGCACATCAGCAAGTCATTTTGACATTCACTACTCAGACTTGGACTGCGACAATAACTAATAATACATAGCTAATGAACAAAAAAAAATTCTTTCGTAAAAGGCAATTTCACAGACGACCCCAGATGGACATGTTATGTTATCTTTAGCTTTTATTTAAGGAAAAAATCATTTGATTCCTTTTTTAAACACATAATTTTAAAACACTAAATATATCAATATGAGATGCATTGTCTCGAAAGATTAAATTGTAAAAAGATTTAAGGGATAATATTAAAAGTATTTTTTTTCAAATATAAGGGATACTGCTTTTATATTTTTCTTTGAAGATTTTTAGTAGACATGTTCATTTATTATTTTATAAGACCTCCGCATATTAAAGACCAATTCTACATGCACATAAACACAACCACTCTTACAAAATCACATATATGCAGGACAAAACCCCGGTATCTCCTTCTTTACTATGTTCTTAATCATAAGAAAAGACATAATGTCTACAAATACACCTATTTCAATTCCTTCCCTACCTATTCCTTTCTGTTTGGCTTTTATTTTGTATTTGTTTTGCATGATTTTGAGCCATAGACTTGCTTTTATATGATAAATAAGTCAACATAAGTTGGAATTTTAATATATATATATATATATATATATATCTGTGCGTGTCTGTGAATCTATATTTATAAGTTTATATATATATATATATGTGTGTGTGTGTGTGTGTATAGAATCCTAACTACAGAAATGGGGCACATGGCTCGTTTTCAAGATGTCTAGGGTTTTGGATTCAATAACAAAGCGGATTCTTAGAAATGATACTTAAATAAACCATATATTATTGTATAGTATTTACTAAGTTAAAATAGAACTATTGGTTATACAGATTAAAGAGCTATCACATCGCCCCTCTTTCTCTATTGGTCGCACTCTTCCATCTACAGACCGCACATCACAACTGGCGGGATTTTCAATTGCAGCGCACATTTTAAATTTGAATATCGAAAAAACGGGCAGCGTGGAAATGTTCCCATTGTGATGGCTGGATGCCGACTGAGATGCCGAGCAGGCAGACACCAAAATATACTTGATCGGTGCTCGCCTTGCCATGTCAGACGGAAACGTTCCTTACTTTCTGAATAGCACATGTGTGTGTTTGTATATATATATATATATGTGTGTGTGTGTGTATATATATATATATATATATATATATATATATATATATAT
>BMAW01003437.1:0-11286 GCA_019974015.1 Nephila pilipes
AGATTGAAACAAAATCGGCCAAAATCTCGTGACTTCAACTATTCGGCTACTGCTGCAGTAAAGCAATGGACTAAATTCATGTGACATCACGATCATATGATAACTTGACCACGTGATATTCGAAGGTACAAACAAGTTTTGTATTCGCTTGTTTTGCACTGCGTTTGTGAAATGTGTTATGCTTCATAAGCTTAAGTAACTTACATTTTACTATGTATACTACTTCTTAATTGAATGAGAAATTATCACTAAACTTTGTATTTTCTATTTTTCACCCTAAATAAATGCAAAAATCAAAATTTTTGATTATATAAGTACTAATTAGTATTGGAATACTATAAAGTTTTTTGTTCACTTTTCTACCAACAAGTTGAAATAACGGCTGCAATTTTTTTTTTTTTTTTTTTTTTTGATTTACATACAGACAATTTGTTTTAATTATGAAAACATCCTAATTTAACAATGATTTCTAGTATTTAAAAAAGTACTTTTATTGCTCTTCTTTAACATTTAATTTAAAAACATTATTGAGTAAAAAAAAAATCAGCTTTTAGATTTTTAATATGTAATAACTTGTTTTTAATATTTGTTTAAATTTGCAGTATCGAGAAGCGAACACATAGTTTAGAATTTCATTTTGTGATATATTTGTTTTTTGAATGAAATACCGAAGAGAATTATAGAATAAAACTTGTTACTTGCATAACCTTTCTTTGAGTCAAGACTACATTTTATTTCAAAATTTGTCTTCCACAGACGCCATCTTTTTTTTCCCGCTTCTGGAAGCATCAAGTTTGAAATACCCGCACCATTTTGGCGTAAATTTCAAAAAATTCGCTAAATGTTCCAGTAAAGTTGGACTGTACCCAAATTTAAAAAAAAACTATAATTCAAAGTACAAAATTACTTCTGTTTAAATCACAAATCATTATATGACTGCATCAGTTTAATTATGCAACTTGATTAAGAATAGAAAATAGTTTAATCCAAATTTAAATCCAACGTTGATTTATTTTTTAAACAGAATCAGCCTGATAAATAAAATATCTATATTACATGAAAGATACTATACTTCAGAAAAAGCTTAATTACACTTCAACAATTGACATTTATTATTGAGATGGTTTAGAATAATTACAATACTAGAATAACTATTGGGGACTTAATTTTTAACATGTTAAAATAAAACGATGATTTGTTGATACATTACAATACTTATAAATGAAATAATTTGAAATACAAGATAATCTTAGTCAAAACAAAAAGGTGAAAAAAAACTCAATGACAGTTAACAGTTCAAAAATAATAATTTAAAGCTAAAATCATAAGTATACAATCAAACGCCAGAAGCAAATTTAAATAGGCTTAGCTGACCGAATGACATTTTAAAAACACAATTAAACGAGAATTTTTTAAGTTATTCTCGTTTAAAAACAGAATTAAAAGACAATAGATACATAAAAATATTCTCTGATTATTTCCTGCCGAATATAAATAATTGCACAATGTAAAATATATGATAATATTAAATATGTTAATCGAAATAAAGTGAACATACAATATATATATATACAACTAGCGTATAGGAAAATCCTATGTAAACACAGATTAAGCCGATTTGTTTATGATATGTATCACATGATTCTGTGAATTTAGTCCATATAAAAAGTTAAACTTAAAAAACACTAAAGTTATCATTTTTATACTGTAATAGTTGTATCATATATCCTTATTTAAAATTGAATAATTACGGTTTCCCCTTCTAACTCCTTTAGAAGCCCCTTAAGCACAATAAAAATTTCAAAAGGGTGTATGAAATATAAAACATCAAAATTATCTATACTGCTGTTTGTAGAAAATGCAACACCATGAAAGAATCATCAGAATCAAATGAAATTAAATGCAGAAACGACTTGTACTGATACAAATAAATGATGAAATTTTCAAAACAAAAGAAACAAATTAAGCGTCCGAAATCAGTATTTGGTGCAGCCACCATGCGCTGCAATAAGTGCTGCTATACGACGTGGCATGGAGTCAAACAGATGTTGAATATCTGCTTGAGGAAGAGAATTCCATATCGCTTGTATGCGCAACCAAAGTTCGTCTTTGGAAACTGCAGGACGCGGATCACGAGCGAGACGCCGACCAACCATATCCCACACGTGCTCAATAGGCGACATATCCGGTGAATAAGCAGGCCAAGGAAGAAGTTGCATGCGTTGTGCTGAACAGAAGTCTCGAACAGTCCGCGCAACATGTGGGCGTGCATTATCCTGCTGAAAGATAGCTCCAGGGATGCCTTGAAGGAAAGGAACGACTTCGGGCTGTAGCACTTCACGGACGTACCTGTTGCTATTGAGATTACCCTCAATTCGTATCAAATTGGATCGTCCATGATACGAAATCGCACCCCAGACCATAACTCCGGGTGTTCGACCACTATGTCGTTCAATAATACACTCAGGAAGGCAGCGTTGACCGGCATAACGTCTAACACGAACACGGCCATCATGGGTCCACAAATTGAAGCGTGATTCATCTGAAAAGACAACTTGGTGCCAATCAGCTCGCCTGTCTCTGTGCTCAAGAGCCCACTGCCGCCGCAGCCGTCGATGATTCGCCGTGAGGGGAATCCTGTATAAAGGCACCCTTGCACGCAATCCACGGCGCAGCAGACGACGACGAATTGACGAAGCCGACAATTGTACACCTGTAGCAGTAGACCAACGTGCTGCCAGCTGCCTGGAGGAAGCTGTGCGATCATTCACCGCCATGCGGAGCAGGTGTCGATCATCGCGCTCTGACGTCACCTTCTGTCGTCCAGTGCCTGTTTTTCGAGTTGTTCGGTGCTCGTCGGTCCACTGCTTCCAAACTCGCATCACTGTGGAACTGTTCCGCTGCATACGAGCTGCTATTGCGCGATAGGAAAATCCTCCTTCTCGAAGGCCGATTATCCTCCCTCGTTCAAACTCCGTAAGTTGCTTGAATTTCTTATTCTTCCGTCGTGGAGGCATACTCAGGTCTCACTAAACGTTTGCCACTAACAAATAATCATAGACTTTTTTCAACGTCCCGCTACAGCACTTTATTTATACGCTTTCAGCATCAATTCAGAGGGCGCTGCGCGCGCCGCGCACGCGCGATGGCTCTGAAACTTTATTAATTTGCATAATATCCTATAATTGACATTTGCTGCGAATTTCATTTGATTCTGATGATTCCTTCATGGTGTTGCATTTTCTACAAACAGCAGTTTATAATGAGTATGTATTTTATACTAAGTGAACATAATGCATTCTACATAACTATCGCAGCTCTCAATATTTTAATAAATTTTGAAATCAATTACCGACAGCTCAAAGTTACTTAATCTGTTTAGGAAGAAAAACATTAACGTAGCTTTCCTTTCTCATATCCTTAGTTGTAGATCCCATATTGTAGATCAAAAAATAACTTAAAAATAATTCAATTTTAATTTTCGAATTTATCAATTTCTAGTTTTTCCAGGCGTGCTAATAATTCAGTTGTTACTAAAAATTCCAATATATATTTTTCTTCTCCTTTTCTCTATCCGATTCAAACATTTTAATATTTTAAAGTATATGTTATTTTCTACATTTACTCAATGTATGTATTTCGGAGTGTTGTTATTTAGTTGTGAATGTACTTCACCACTTATTTTATTTTATTACATTTATATTGCATTAATTTTATGTGTACCAAAATTATGTTAGAATGTTCTGGAAAACATTTTAACATTCTACAATTTAGTTCGAAAAGCATTAATCTCTTCTTTCTCTATCTTCATTTGTCTTGGAACGAAAATAGAACAGAATGAACAGCGTATATTAAATTTTATTTTTGTTAACCGGTTTTAATGATTTTACCTTTGAATACATATGCCCGTACGCCTTCGCAAAAAGTTAAGAATCATTATGTTGATTACAAAATAAGACTTTTAGCAGTCAAAATAGTACTTTTCTTTCACATTTATATATTTTTCATAAAAATGTATTTAATGAAAATAGACACAACTAAGAGACAACGAAAAAGGTTTTTTTGTATATAAAATCATTGTAAAAATATATTATTTCTTTGCTAACAATACTGACATATTCTTCGAAAACAAGGACTATTTTTAGAGCACAATATATTTTTGTGTCTCAACTACTTCCACATAAATTAAATTATAATTGGAATGTTTTAATCACTACGCATTATAAAAATTCATTGATTATTTTTTAAAATTTTGGAAATTTTATAACTTGTCTGCATCTATACCTTTAAGAACTTTAAATTTGTACAAAGAACTGAAACAGTACTTTTATTTAATTAGATGAATTCATAAATTCATATTATTCTCGGCTTCAGAGTTACGAAGGTCGTTCAGTAAGTCATTAGAAATTCCAAGAGATGGCGCCCGTAGTATTGAAAAATGTTTTGTTTTTAGTAAGAATGATGACTTATTAAACAACTATCAAAGTCTCAGTTATTTCCATATCATGGTTTCATTTTCATTGTTGATTGAAGCAAGGAACTTGTGTTCATTTTGAAAAAATGGAGAAAAAGTGAGTTGGTGATTAAACATTTGTATTTAAAAGGCATAAGCCGAAAAAGATCACCACTGAGTTAGATGAAGTTCATGACATATCTGCTCCTGTGTTTGCAACTGTTTAAAATTGGGTGAATGAGTTTAAATGATGATGAAAGCCGATGATGATCACAAAAGATGAACGCCATTCGGGACGTCCAGTAGAAGTGACTACTCCCAGAATGATTGACAAAATCATTGATATGAGTTTCAGTGATCGACGAATCAAAGTGCGCTAAATAAATGAAACTATGGGCATATCGCAAAGTACTGTGTTTTCAATTTGGCACAAAAATTGAATGTGAAAAAAATCTTGGTAAAATGGGTGCGTTTGCTCTCTGTGGAAATCAAACGCAATCGTATGATCGACTCTGAAGCTATTTTGGCGCTTTTTCATCGCAATTCTGCGGACTTCCAGAGTCGATACATAACTGTGGGCGAAACGTAGATACACATCTAAACTCCAGAGACAAAGAAACGATCAAACAGAGAGTTTTTGAAGGTGAATGTGCTCCGAAGAAGAAGACTGTGAAATCAACTGGCAAGGTGATGGCTATGGTTTTTTAGGATGTACGGGAAACAAAGAGACACACACAACTAGAAACTCAGCTATGGCCGAGCGCACAAGTTGTTCTATTTACATTCGTGAGTGATAGTCTGCTCGAAGGCTGACGTCACAACACAGCCGTGCAGCAGCAGTTATTTTACTTCATTTTCCAACAACCCCCCCCCCCTTGAGACTCAGAAAAATTTTCAAGAGTATAACAAACATTATTTAAAAGATCGAGTCTTGTAGGGGCTTTCACAGGACTTTCAGAGAATGTAAATTTTCTCACTATCACAGCATCAGCAAATGTTACATTATTTTCATTATCAGACACATTATTAGAACTAGATTTCTCTCCACCCTGTTTCTTATCATCAGATTCCTTTGAATAAATATCTAATGGGCAGATACACTGTATAGGGCGTAAAACTGTACCATGTTGCATTTTAAGTTTAACTGTGCGAATTTTCCCATCGTGCCCTGGAATCAAATAACTCAATTACTTTTGCCAAGGGCCCAAACAATCGTTTTTTATTGTCATCTTCTACTAAAACTTTCCCTCCAATTTGAGGATTACGCTATTGCTTTTCATTATGTTTTTGTACGAGTTGTCTAAGATATTCTTTCCAAAAGTAAGTCCGTAAATCCATTAATAATTTACTACGATATTTTATTCTTTTGTTCAGACTCCACAAATTCAACCCTTCCATATCATCAGTTTTAGAACTTCTGTTCTCGATAAGGAACATGCAGGGGGTGAGAGGAATAAATTCTTTTGGATTTTCTGATACATATATTAAAGGTCTACAGTTAATTAATTCACAATCACAAATTGAGGAAAACAGTTCTTCATGGGATAACACAGATTTACCTAAAGTACGCCTTAATAATTCTTTTATGGTTCGGACCAACCACTCTCACCAGTCACTCCACCAATCCGCAGTTGGAGGAATAAATTTCCAAAATATTTTAGAAGTTCTGGTCTCCTTTAGGACTTTACTCCAATTTATTTTTGATAGATCATTAGAAGCGCCCCGGAAATTAGTCCCATTATCACAATAAATCGCTCGTGGTCGCCCACGTCTAGCGATAATCCGTCTAAGGGCTAAAAAAAGGCATCCGAAGGAAGGGAATTAACAAATTCAAGGAGAATGGCCCAGTATACCGCGTAAGTTATCAGAACCATACACACTTTGCATTCATTTTTCAAAAACAATGGCCCTTCTAAATCAATTCACACAATTTCGAATGGCAAACAATCAGTTACAAGGTCTGGTTGCAGAGGCGTTGGTTCGCTTGTCATAGATTTAGCCTTACAGCGATTACATGCAATAGAATTATAAAGGGCATTTTTGATAACTCTTCGTCCTCTGATTATCCAAAAATTTTCCCGCAACAGGCATTGCACCATTTGGATTCCAGTGTGACAGTTTTTCCTATGTACATTTTTAATTAACAATTTTGTGAACTCAAATTTACCAGGTAACAATATTGAATACAAAAAAAAAAAACTTTCATCATCTCAGTTACTTATTTTTGTTTTTACTCTAAGAATATCGTCATTATCTACAAAAGTTACAACAGAATTTAAAAATTTTGCATTAGAAAGATATTGGACTAAACAAATTAATTTCCTTTCAGAATTTTCAACCTCAAATTGTAAGAGTTCATTGCTTTAACATTTTCCATTAACTTTTTTACAAGTATTTATATATATAAATCTTAATACTCAAGAAAATACTCGGATGATTTTATCATAATCAGAGGCTCTTTCTGCATACTGGGGGAGAGGGGGGGGGGCTTCTGTTAAAATCATATTTACAATTTTGCTCTTTCTCCTTTCAATATCTACTTCATTGGGTTGAGAACTAACTTCAGTAACAGGCCAGGATTCCGGTTTTTCTTTCAACTAAATTAGACCCTCCCACCATTTTGAATTTAACTTTTGTTTGGTAGTACATCCGCTTGATAAAAGGTCGGCAATATTCATATTTCCTGGCACATGTCGCCATGAAAAGCGTTCTGTCAGCTCTCTAATCTCTTTAAAATGATTTGCAACGAAAAAAATATCAATCTCCAAATTCTTTAATTCACCACAAAGCAACAGTAGAATCCGACTTTAATGCTTGAGAATAAAGAGTGTGACTTTAATGCTTGCCACACCGAGCGCCCTTATAACAGAATTAACAAGTTTTGTTCCGATGCAACAAGCCAACAATTCCAATCTAGGAATGCTCAAAAGTTTTACATGAGTCACTCGTATTTTTAGCACAAATGAGTCTCATTTTACTTTCACGTCCTACTTCAGATCTAACGAATACACAAGCAGCAAATGTCCCCTTACATGCATCTACAAATATATGCAATTCAGAGATTTCAATAAAATTCATAAGTCGTGGCAAAGTTCCACCAATAGGTGTGTTGACTCCTACTGCAATGGATCATATAATTATTGCACAGTAGACAAAATTAGTCTCTTATTTATCTTAGTTCATGATAAAATTTCAAAATCTATTTTACACTTCAATATATCATCATCTAAATTCCAAATTATTCCCAAAACCGAAGTTGTCTTTTTTCAAAAAAATTCTCAGCTTCTGCAACTTTATATACTCTTGTTAAACAATTATTAACATAAAAAGAATATTTAAATTTCTGAACAACATTATAAAATTCAGTAGGATTGTCCAAAAGATGCGTAATTGTTGCATTCAATAAAAAGGGACACGAAGAAACATCAAATACAACTCGACAAAGTCTATAAATTAACTCATCATTACAAGGGAAGAAAAATCGAAGAAAGTCTCTGTCTTGGAGAGCAAGACAACATCAGAAAAGCCTTTTCTATATCCGCAATTAATCCAATGGGATGCGCTCTAAATCGATCGACAATATCAGATAATAATTCTATTAAATTTATTCCCTATAATAAACACTCATTCAAGGAAGGATTCCCTTTCTCATAGGCACACGCATCAAATACAGGCCGAATTTTTGTAATTCGGTTATCGAATTTAATTACTGGTCTGTGTGATAAATAATGGCATGCTGTATAATATTCAACCTTTCCCACTCCCGATAAAGTTTTGATAATCCGAAAGAAATTCCTCGTTTCCGAATCTGTTAATCATTTTTTTGTCTTTTTTGTGCTAAATGCTTATGACTGGATAATTTCGAAGAATTAAGTTTCCACGGGAGTTCTACCTCATATCTTCCATTCGGAAGAATTTTAATTTTATTATTAAAATCCTTTATATTGAAATTATTTTTCTCTTTTTCGGTTTCGGAAGATATTCCTTTGACCTCAAGTTCGCAAACTTTATTCGCTGGTAATAACATGCAATGCATTGATAATATGGGTAAAATATCAATTCTGCACGAATCTTTTCCAAACACCGTCCATTCGAGTTTCGTTTTTACGGCCGTTAAGTCACATTCTAGATGTATTACAGTTACAGTATTTCCTGTCAATAATTTTCCTATAACATCGGCACCTATCAAAAGATTAATTTCCATTTCCTCTCGATAAAAAATCAGCAAAAGTTATTTTCTTTCTTTTTAATTCATTCAAAATTTCATTTATCTCAATCCTCGGAAAGAAACAGCAAATCTTTTTTTTCAGAGAAAGCTTCAAAATCACAAGAAAAAACTCTATTTAAACTACTGACCTCGACTGTAAATACTTTCTGATTTTTTAGTTCAGTTTCTTCCCCTCCGAACAAGGCATGAATCACTGTCTCCGTTCGAAGAAGAAAAGCATTAAGCTGAGTCATAATTTCTAGCTAACATAACTACTTTGTGAGCCAGAGTCAATAACTGCGCGGATAATTTTTTTCTGGCCTTGGCATAGAATTAAAACACACAGCGTTTTTGTAAAAAGACAGTTTCGCTTCTACTACAATTAGGAAAGGAATTCTTAGATTTCGGAAAAAAACTTTTGGGTTCATTATTTTTTCTTAGTTCCGAACACATTAATTTAAAATGGCGGTTATTACATTGAGGGCATTGCGATTGATTTTTAGCATTGCAAAATCTATTTTATGACCGAAAAGTAAATTTTATTTTTAAATAAGAAAAAAAGCACCTTTTTCTAACAATAATTTTTGTTTAGCAATTAAAGTCATTTTATTGGCCGAAAAAACATCTTTCATAAGGATGCAATTTATCACAAAAAATACGATGATCTTTCTTACCTGGGTTTTGAAGACTTACTAAAGCAGATGCTGTTGAGGACTCTCCAGATTGTTTTAAATGTTCATTTTGAAATTCCTTCCTTAGCAGATTCTGGTGGAAGACAAAACCAGTTTGTGCAAGATTCAATATTTCTTCACCCTTTACTTTCTGACGAAGAAAATTCATCAAATGTTCCAAATTTCGTTACTCCTTGTCCTATGTTAATCAATGGTTTCTGTTTCATTCCCAGGCCACTGACACTTCTTCCGGTAGGCAAGACTCCACCAATGGGCTTAGAAAATCCCCGAATTTTTCTTGCGTGCATCTTAAGCTATCCAGCTATCCAGGATAAGGTCAATCTTAGAGCAAATGGTGGCTGCGTTTTTCATAACCATGGATAGCAAGTTCCGCACATCAATCTATACGAGTCAATCTTCTCACCCGAATCTCTCCTGCAGTTGGGCAACCGCTTTCGGATATTTATCCGCAATCTATGGGAAACTATTCAATACTTGAGCTGCTTTTGATTTCGGAACAGCTTGTAGTAGATAATGGAATTTGTCTTCATTAGAAATACTGGAATCTTCTTGAATTTTTAAAAATTGACACCAGAATGTCAAGTAGTCTCTAGCATCTCCACTAAATTTTTTAGCTCTATTTTCGGGAGCTTAAAATTTCGCTTTTCACAGATTTCCCTTGTAACTGATTCTTTCAAGCTTATTTGAGAACAAAGATCTTAATATTTCCTTTGTTCTCAAGCGATTTGAGAACAAAGTTCCGAATATTTGTCTATGTATGATTCAGCCGACAAAAAGTCTTTTTCAAAGGGCTCCTCAGCATCTTTATCTTTCAAAAGATTGTTAGTAGTTTCAGATTGACATGTATCCAATCGTGTAAATTTATCGGTAATTTGCAACTTCAGTATCAAAAGGTTATCCATATTAAGTATTTCTTTTGAGAGTCCATCATCAATCTCCTTAGCGCATGCCGAAAACGAAATATACCATAATTTTCTCTGTGTTATCAGATGTGCCAAATCCATTTTTCTATATCAGATTTCAATTCAAAGTTAAAACACCAGCAAAGGTTCAATTACAAAAAAGTTCATTTCAAACAAGATATAAAATTCAAATCCGAAGTATACGTATCCCGCCGAGGGTACCATTATGTTCTAAAACGAACTTAAAATTGAAAAATAAAATCAAATGGGCAGTATCTACCCGATGCTGGAGTACCTAGATATAAATAAATCCAAAGAGATTTCAGCAAACATATACTTTATTCATAATGGACGGCATAACACAGACACACACACAAGTAAACCCTCAGCCATCGCCGAGTGCACAAATTGTTCTGTTTATATTCTTGAGTGAGAGTCAGCTCACAGGCTGACGTCACAGCACAGACGAATAGCGGCGGTTATTTCACTTCGTTTCCCAACAAATATTATTGAAAGATCCTTTTTTCCTTATTACTATGGCCCATGAATCTGTGTAAAGTTATATATATATATATATATATATATGGTATTTAAATTTAATTTATAATAATTTTTTGTTTCCCATTCTCTGATTAAAAAGCAAGGAGTTCATTTCTATTTTATTATTCAATTCCAAATTATTCTTTTATTTATCATATCACGAGATCAAAAAAATTGTTTAATCCGCTTTCCCGTGGTCGTAAATCGTCAGAAGTAATTACTACCAGACTTTCTGTCAGCAACTAAAGTCCCTAGGAATATCTACACTTAGGAGATCATGACAAGGACAAAATATTCCAGGAAAATCCCTACTGCAAACTCAATGCACGGCGAATAAATTCTCCCTTCTGCTTCGATCTTCTGACCTCATCTGTGCTCTTGCAATGTTTATGAAAAGGCGCAGTTGTACCTCCAGCTTTGTGGATATGTTCTCCCTCTCTCAGCAACAGTAAAATTAATGACAGTTAAATTTGAACTGTCTCGTCGACTTTT
>BMAW01003438.1:0-23051 GCA_019974015.1 Nephila pilipes
ATTCTCTCTCTCTCTCTCTCTCTCTCTCTCTATATATATATATATATATATATATATATATATATATATATATATATATATATGTGTGTGTGTGTGTGTGTGTGTGTGCGTGCGCATGTGTGTGTCTGTGTATTATTGGAAATTTTTTCACGTGAAAATTCTTCTGAGTTACTTGGGTCGTGAAATAACCGATTTATAAGAACAACGAAACTAAGAAATTAATAAAATGGAATTATTATGAATTTATTTTAAAAGTTTAATAAGTTTTGATTGAATTATGAATACATTTTAAGCTTAACTTTTAAACTGGGAACGAATGAAATGGTCATAAACACAACTAAATGCAGCAGCCCTATTTGTTTTGGCGCTGTTTGCAGAGCAGGCGCTTTACTGTTCTCTCTTAGGGAACTAATTTCAACTTAGGTGAAATTGAGACAGAAAGTTTTAAGCAGACATTTTAATACAGCTTTAAAACATATTCTCGAGTTAAGGGGACTTAGTACCTTTGCACCTTTAAAAATTCGATTTTTCAAATTTGCTTTCAAAAAATAGTGTTGAATGTTAGAAGCATTTTAAAGCAAACCGCGTCAAAATCCGACAATTATTACGCCTTGTGCAACAAAAAGTGTAAATGTCTTAAGTGGCTTGTTCAATGTAATACAATGTAAACAAACCTCTTTTTCTCAGTTTGTTATTTTCGCACTTTCCCATAGGATTAAAAAAAATGTTTTGCATGCAGAGCCTTAAAATTTTACATGAGTGTTGTACTTCCAGATCTTTATTCTGTGAACCTCAGTTTTGTTAATAGAATGATTAGATTTTATTTTATAACATGATACATGAAAAAAAAGTTACTAAATACAAACTTGATAACTTTTTTAATTTTTTTTAATATAAGATAAATTTAAAATTTGTTTACAGAATAAGGTCATTATTTAGCTTTAATTTGGTATAAGAATGTGATGGTTCTACTGTACATCTTTCAAATGTTAACTTGTGGGTAACGTAAGGTAAGCTAATTTATTTTTTAAATTTTTGTACTCATATTTCGTGTTGTAAAAGAAAATATATTAATTTAATAGCAAAACTTGAGCCAATATTTTAAACTATACACTTTATTACACAAACTGGCAAAGTTTCATATTGAAATGAGCAAAAATTGTTGATTTATGAAGAATCGAAAAAAGGAGAGAGAGAGAGAGAGAGAGTTTGTCAAAATGTTCTACTTTTGATTTCGAAAGGTTCTAAATCCCCTTAATATAACACATTTTTCTCTTGACCAACGCTTATAATTTAGAATTAACGCAAAACTTAAGAAGTATTTCTTGGTAAGAAATATTTTAACAATTTTTATCTCCTGACACCATCATAAAATATTGATTATTGAATTGATGGAAGAGATGTGGAAAAATTAAAATAAGTTTATCATACGGCAGCATTTTTTTTTTAAAAAAAGATGTTTTTTCTTTTCATTTTAAATTCGACGTTGAAGATTGATTTTTTTGCAATCACATATAAAACTTATCTCTTAACCTTTTTCATATTGCCTAGGTTTTACATATGAAAGAATAGTTTTCGTTTCTATGACAACGGAGTCCTTCCACTGAATTTGACATTCTTCACATACGTTTGATACAACTGAAAAACATTCGTATTATTGACGTACCTTTGCAATAGATAAACAATGCGCCGAATGATGGGTGTACCCTTAGAAAAATATCTCGCCGATACGAAATTCCAGACAAGTGATGAAAAAGAAATGTAGAACAAAACGTATAAATCGCTGAAACACACCTGTGTCAATTTTAAAACGAATTCGATTCGTTGAAAGAAAGAAAATAAGATCACAAAACAACAACATTTCAGACGCAGAACATTTCTACGGAAATTTATCTTCTTAGAAATGATATATTTTCAATATTGCATTGAAAAACACAATGCCGTTTAAAATAATGGTTTTACTAAGCCTTGGATGTATAAAACATAGGATACTTTTAGAGGATTTTGTTTGGTATACTTGTAGCTATAGATAATTCCTTTCATACTACGTAAAGTTTTCAAAACGTAGTAATCTTTTGTTCGACGCGGCACTGACATGACATGGTTTCGGCAAAAATAAGCTTACAAATTCTTTCTCTTTTAAATTTACAAATTCATATTAGGAGAATTACCCTTTAAGCACGTATTAGCAGGGTATGCAGAAAGTACATCCTTTTCACAGAAGATGACTTTGTTAAAACAAGTTGGCGCTAATGTTAAGTTCTTTCATTTACAAAATAGTGCCAAAATAAATTTAACACAGATGCATAAGTTAGTTTAGAGTGGAGCCGCGAGGAGCTGTCGTTGATGAGACTTGGATTCATTCATATATACTTCAAACCAAGCAACGATCAAAACAATGGATTTCTTCTTGTGAATCTGCTCCAAAGAAGGCGAAGACGACCTCATCAATCGAAAACGTTTTGGCGTTTGTCCATCATTGGTTGATTCTTGCGCCATATTTTAATTCAATATTCTTTACCAAAGTGATAAAACGCAGTTTAAGAAAACTCCAGACTAAACAAGCGAAATTATTTATTATCAATGCCGAATTACCTAGATCATTCTCTCCAGAGTTCCACCCTAAATATAATTGAACTAATAAATCTCTTACCAAGTACTTTGATATTGATGTCGTAACTATTTTTTGATAGTAACCATGTAGATTAATACTGTTTGTGCAATTAAATCCAATCCTTAAGATCGTCACAATATTCGGGCTACCAATTCTTAAACTCTATATCTCTTCTAATTTTCCTTGTTTTAGATATAATTTTATTATATCTAGAACACTTCATTTCATTTATATCTGCATCTAATTTACATAATCCCGCCTCACTTTGGCTGGGAAGAAATTGCAATCCTACTTATTTAAGCTTGATAGAAGTCCTCGAGGTTAGTGAAGGGAAAATCGTGAATAGTCCAATATCCCACAGTTATGATAATGATTTTTTAAGGATGCGGAGGTTGTCGTTCTCATTAAAAATTGATCAAATATGAATATTACACACAATGAGTTACCTCATTCCCATTACTAAAATGGATTTTATTTGAACCACCATCATAAATGTATGAGAGGAAAGATGTAAATTCTTGTGAGATTAATATATACCAGAATCTGTATTTGTTTTCAAAACAAATACAGATTCTGGTATTAGTATTGAAGATTCTGACAGTGATGAGCCTGCGTAAGAATGTGTTGAAAAGAATTAGCCGAAAATCTAAGCTTATTCAAATACTTAAGTAATATTTTTTTCCTGGAATACTTAAGTAATATTTTGTTTTACAGAATTTTTATTGGAAAATACATCCAATAAAAATTCTGGAAATGTCGGGAGGCAACTGGGTATTTTTTAGCATCATATGATATGCTGAATACAAAAATACATAGAAGGTAAATTGCCTTATTACTGATTTTGTTGATGACTAAACTAGCGGAGCCGCCGTGATTATCCTACAAATGATGACCGAAATATTTCAAATAAAGAAGACATCTTATCCATTGCTAACAAATGTTTTTAATAGTTTCAGAAATGATTTGATTTAAATAAAAAAAATATTTCATTCTTTATTTCATTTTTGCAGTTAAAAATGAAACAAAATGATTAATTAAATTGAATAGGGCAAGAGACGTAGTTCTGCTTTCTCAGTTACATCAGAAGAAAAGAAATTTTTCCCTACCTTCGTTTTCATTGTAGGGATTGTTCCAGATCGCGGGGTAACTCACGTTGTATAAGATGAAGGGATTGTGAGTAACACTGATAACGTCTATCAATCTAGTAGGGATTATTTCCGACAGATTTACGATTGTGTGAAAGTTGATTCATTAGATTTTATGATCACGTAATCGCATAAATTAAAGAATAATTTGGAATTGGATGAGAAAATAGAAATAAACTCCTTACTTTTGAGTTATCAATATGCTGAGTTCTACAATGATGGCCTTCGAAAGGTCAAGGAACGCTGTTAGAAATGCATAACTTTGGATGATGACTGTAGAGAAGTCGTAAAAATAACAAATAAAAATCAAGTTCCTGTTTCAATGTTATTTTAAATTAGAATTTACGATATTGTTAGGCAATGGTTAAAACTTTACGATAATGCTGGTGCAATCTGTATGAAACCAAACATATAAACCCTTATAGTTGTATTTTACAACATTATATACATAAGAATAAATTAAAATGGGGAATAAATTATTTCGGTTGTTTATAGTAATAATTAAGTTTTTACGATATTTCCTCGTGCATAACTCGTTTGTGTTAATAGTTTTCCATTTTTATTCTAAACATTACTGTACTATTACAATAATTGTTTGAACATAGTGATGCTTATTATTATTATTTTTGTCTTGGTTTAATTCCCTTCCTAGTAAAAGTTCTGAAGGGATTAAACTAAAAATATTTACACAAGTTCCTTCGATTTTAATGTTTCATTTTATGCAAAAAATACCCTGGCTTTTGCCGAAGGTATTTAACTATTACTCAAAAAAGGGTGAATACGGAATCAACAGGATTGTTTTCAGCCTTCCAAGCATAAGCAGCTAAATTAGACCGGAGATTGTTGACGGTACGTCCACATGCCGGAAACGAGATTGAAAAAGAAATTCTTGATTATGAGTAATGAGATTATTTAGGCGTAATTACGGAAATTCTTTTGCGCCGCAATAACCATAATTTCATTTAAGATGGCGAATAAAAATAACGTTGGTACGCAAACAATGGAAGGACTCGTTCAGGGTTTTTTTCCCTTTCTACAGGTAGAATGACTTCAATATCTTTGGTGTTTGGTCTAGTTCCTTTTAAAAAGGGAGTTGGAAAAAAAGAACATTTGAATAGCTATTAGTTTTAATAAATTTTCTTAAAAAAATATATGAAGTAATAATCATTAATTAAATTTACATGGAGCGAATTAGAAATTATTAATTAAAAATGACTAATTTTGTTCCATCTCCTGTGAGATATTAGTTAGTTTTTTAATCTCAGGGTATTCGAAAAGTACATTTAAACGGTATATAACAGGGGCCCAACCACGTTACCCTGTAAGTTTAACACTTTGGGGATTTTAAATTAATTTGATTGAATTGAAAACCTTTTCCAATAAATGGAAGGTGACTTATGTGGATTGGATTAGAGTTATTGAACAGAATTCAAGAAATGAATGTATAAGCAATGAAGCGTTTAATAGGAGAGTTAGTTAATTGGATAGTGATAAAGATTGTGAGTTGTATGAAGTTATGAATGCGAAACATCTGTATCAGACCTAGGTAGAATAAGGCCCTTTAGGAGTTGGCTCAGAGAGAATCTACAAAGGCCAAATATTGGAGCTCTCGTCTCAACAAATCTTCAGAGTAATTGTACTTTATAAGCTCAGTGATAAATACTAAATTGTATTATTGCAATGACTTTCTTCGACAAAAACGACATAGTTAAAAACGCCTTAATATCTTGCCCGATTGAGAATCCATTTCGGTCTAGTAAATAAGAGCACTGTACAAAGCCACTGAATAAGCTTTCTTCAGACCCAATGGTTGAGGATTCGAAACGTCGAGGTCAGTCAAAGTCAACTTTCCTTCTCCACCACGGGGGGAAAAACATCTCTCAATGTGGCGAAGAAGACATCACTTGCTGAAGTGGTGATTTAGGACTTGAACACTAGATGACAGCAAAGCTTATAACTAATGGTTGCACATGCCCAAGAAGCAAAAACTAGCTTCTGAGTGTCTAAGACAATCGCTCCCAAATCATAATCGTATATATCGGCTGAAGCTCACACGTCAAATTAACTCGCCATTCAATTAGAGACTGCCGATAATGTCAAATGGAAACTGCTCCCAAAACGAAACTGAATACATCAGATAGAGTATGTATATCATTTACAGTAATGGCTAGAAAAGTGATCTTTTCAACAAATATTCAGAATGCTTCTCTTCGTATCATCAAGATGACACTGGAGGGGGTGTATTGGTGGCTTTCTTCAACTCCAATGATAGCAGTTAAAATTACTTTAATAACCACCATGATGGGAATCTCCTTCGATTTAATTGATAAAAGCACTACAAAAGGACAGAGTACAAGTTTTCATCGGACACTGTGGTCGAGGGTTCCAAATTCCATTCGTATCAAGGTCCCTTCTCCTTTTCCGACACGGGTTCGAAAAGCATTTACAATGAGGTAGAGGATAGAGATTTATTCTTGATTATTCATAGGTTTCAAAAAAATAAAATGATTATCATCATTTTATGACTCTCTCTATTCATTGGACAGTCGATTAGTGACTTTTAAATAAGACTAAGAAAGACACGAGAAGAAAGTAATAACGGGACGTTACAGACACTTTTAAATGAATTCGCAGAAAAAAACGTGCTATTTAAAGTATTCAATGATTTGCTTATAAAAAAAATGCATAAACAATGACATCAAATCAATAGCTCTAAATTCCATTATTGAATCTAGAACTATTGATTTGATGAACAAAAGTCATTACTTTTCAGACAATGATTTTTGGTGTGTGTAATGATTAGAAATTTTTTTCCCTCGAATTTTAATCTATTTCTAAAATATACTTACATGGATAAACATTACTTTTTCGAATTCGTAGAGCAATTATAAAATTGCTGTGTATCAAAGTATATTTTATTCCTTCCCTATGTTGTAGATAGCTGAACTCTCTTCTAGATCCATGGTTTTCAACTTTATTTTAATGTGAAACTCTTATATATATATATATATATATATATATATATATATATATATATATATGGGATCTAAGACCTGCTGATCTACCATCCCGGAAAACAGCCATGATGTTCCCAGAACGCCACCTAACACTTCGAGAGAGATTCGGAGTAGTGAGATGAGACGTAGACGGAGGAGGAGCGAGACGCTGAACAAGACGGTTCAGGAAATTGCGCTGGACGTTAAATCTGTGATGACGCAAGTTTAATCAATTTGTTTTGTATTTTTATGTTCTGTCCTACTTCAGCAAATAAACTGTGTGTGTGTGTAATAAGTAGTTATTACTCTGAATCTTTAACCTCGCACACACACACACACACACACACACACACACACTATGATATTTTTTTGTTTACTTTTGAGTTATGAGTGTTATTCTCATAATCCCTTTATGTAATTTTCACCATGTTTTCCACTCCAAACATTTTTTTTTGAGTTAAAAGCAGATTATTAAATGTGTTTTTCATACTTTTAGGCTATATTTTAGCATTAAAAATATTTTTTTAGTAAATATCATTGTATTTCAAAAAGCTTTCTCCGAAAGTGTACGGATACCTTAACACAAGTACGCACTAGTATGTCTATTAAAAGACTTTATAACCTAAAATAATCATAGTTAAGTAGGTACTTTTCTTGCTTTATTTTAGGGAAAATGTATTTTTTTTATAACATCCATAGCTGATGACGATTTTAGCTCCTCAGGTTCTTTTGTTTCTATGGGCGGTATTGACAAATCAAATAGCAGGTTTGGCCCCACAGAAGTTTTAAGATAATATTTAATTAGTGTTTTAGCCTAGCAAAAACTTCTTTCAGCTGTTGTAGTTGTAACCAGAAAGGTGCTGTTGTAACATCTGGAAAACTGGAGACGAGGCTATTAAAATTCATGAATAATAATTCTGTGAGCTCCTTAATGAAATAATTTTTTTGAATTTCAAATTTCAAGTAGCTTATAAAGCCCTTAATTGTTCATTAGATATCGTAAATATGTGATTATCATATTTACTACCAGCTTTGTAACTTCCCTTTTTATTATTTCGTTTGAAAAAGACAAGAGTTTATTCAATTGTAAGATTTCTAACATATTACTAAGATTATGAAGGTCATGAAATCTTTGCCGTGTTTGAGATATTAATATATCTAGACAGCAATAACAAACATTGACTTTGAAGTATGATTCCAGATCTGAAATTCTCACATCATAACTCATCAAAAAAGAACTTAGTTTTTTTTCGTCTTTTATTTTTGAAACAGGTGTCACATTTTTGCTAGAACTTTATAAGAGCTGTGTAAGTTATCTGTAGAACCAATTTTCGATAGATTTTTTTTATTCAGCAAGTAATTATACAATTTTTTTTTCAGGAGTGAGTGGCTGGTATGCCTTGAAAAAATATTTTATGTACCAACATGATCCTGACTATTCAATTATACATATATAAACATAGATTTTTAATAAGGCACCTGTATACAAGGTGTTTCGAAACTTATGGGTAAAAAGCGTCTAAATAAGCAATTTTCACCATAAAATGCATAGACGGAGTGCCAGAGATGAACCGCTAGATGGAGCTGTAATGGAAAGCATAAAGCGCGAATTTTCTTATACATCGGCATTTCTACCATGGATTTAAGGAGGCATAGCGACGTACAGTAATCAGGAAAAGGCTATGCCTCCTGAAATCTACGGAAAAATGGGTCATTCCTCCAGAAATCCATGATAGAAATGACGATGCGTGTAAGAAAACTCACGTTTTATGCTTTCTATTACTGTGCCGTCTAGCGGTTCATCGTTTGCTCGCCACCAATACATTGTGTAGTGAAAATTGCTCGTTTAGATATTTTCTATTCCCCCCCCCTCCCTTAAATTTTTGCCCAAGAGTCTCAAAATACCCTGTATACTTCAGCCAAATTCAATTTGAAAGATTTGAATGAATGATTAGGAAGTTTGTATCTGTTGCGAATTCTATTATACGCTAGTAAAAACAATGAAAAAGCCATCTTACCATTACAATATAAATCAGTCACACTACTAGACTGCTTCAAAAATGAAATTTTTGTTAAATTTTTAGAAATATTTTCTTCTTCTTTTTTTTTTTTTTTTTTAATTTTTTTTTTCTTTTAAAAGTGCCACTGGGTTAAGCTATCAATCATCCCCTCAAACTTTGAGCAATTCCCTTTGCGAAAAATCGTAACATTATTCATTGCGCGCACAGACTGAAATGAAAAACAAAAAACTTAAAAACATATAAAAGTAGTTTTTCACTTTTCATTCATGTGAACAAAGATAGGGATTCTCTCAGCAGGCACATCATTGGTCCTTGTCACAGACTACAGACTACTATTATAGCACACTCAAGCGGAGTAGATGCCACCTATTGAAATCTTCTATAACCAATGGAATTGATGGTGAGCTAGTAAGGGCAAATAGCCCTATAGGGCTCATTCAACCTTCAGACGGAATAATACAGAGCCACGCGCTGTATATCTAATAGTAACTTTGAGAAAGCTTTGGCTGTTTCATTATTCGTTCTTCAGTTATCTCTTGTCAATAAAACTATGGATAATATTTTACGACTTTCGTTCACACAGTGTGCCCATGTAGCGCCGAGGCCCGTGTTAATGATACGGTTGATACGGCGCATATATTGAAATTGAACTCGCAGTCAACGGAATAGCTGACTGAGGGTTATATCAATCTATGGCTTCTTGAAACCAAACAGATCAACATTAACAGCTGTAATTTACAACATTATGTACACAAGGATCAATTAATACGCAAAATAAGTTTTATGTAGATATCTCTGTTATTTCTTAGTAAAAATTAAAGACTTACATTTCCTATACATATTTTCGTACGAAGTGACTTCGATTAATTATTCTGAAAATTTAAACGTTTTAAAATAGTTTTACCATGTTAATCGATTAGAAACAATTTTGACGACCAGGCGTCGCTAGTGACGCTACGGTATTTGAATTAAACTCTATCTTTTCAATCTCATTCTGCTCGCGTTTTAAAGTTTTTCCTTTTCAATAGCATATATTCCTTTAAATTGGTATCGGAATGGCATTTCTTAATTTCATTTAATTTTAACTTTTTAATCATCCTTTAAAAACCTCTCATTTCCCCTTGGATATCAGTGTTCTGGAAGTCGATGTTTCGTCTTCCAACTGAAGTCCCGCCTCCTTCTTGCTTCTCCACCCATTACTATATATTACGCTCCTTAGCTTACGGCCAAAGCTTCCAATGGCAATGCGAGCTTTCAAAACTTAAACTCCAAGTTTGTTTCGGCAGTTCCTCACTCTGCCGAAAACCCAGGCTTTTGTTACCTTAATTCTAAATTTTGATAGATAATTCACAATTATGAAAACTTATTAATACTGACTTTAACTTTATTTTAATTATGATGAGAGGGTAAAATTTATAATAATAAATAGGTACCTCGTAATTTTGGCCTTTACCATTACTGATTAATTATTCCGAAGAACGCTTTTTACGTCAAATGCACTCTAATCACTCGGAAATTAGACTCTAAATTAGGCTTGTGGAAGTAATTCTTTGTATAAAATTAGTGACGATTACACGGATACCGAAAATATTTGGTGGAACTCTAGGGTTCCGCGGAACACTAGTGGAGAGCCTCTGTTCTGGAACATAACTTTATTTGAAATTGCTTTGTTTGATCTACGTAACGGTAATTCCATCGTATTGGCAATACAGACTTCACATGATATATCAGCATATTATTCTTGAACAAATAACACATTTTAGGTAACAGCTTTTTGATACTGAAAAATCGATCGGTCAGAGCTATCCAGATACGGTTCTGTCATTATTTTTTCCCATTTTCAGACAGGTGAAAGAGAAAACTTCTTTCTCCGAATGAATGGTTCTGGAAATAGCCCAATTCCGCTTCTTTCTCCTAGCTCAAAGCATAGTTTGGGATGGGCGAACCTCTTGGTAGAGGTGTCAGGTAATAGTGGATTTTATTAGCGGGGTGTCTAAAGCGGGGGTGGGAGGCACATGATAAAGATGACGTCATAAAAACCAAAATAAAATAACGCACTTTTAAGTGACATGATAAATGTGTCAGAGGTTCTGTGGTAAGAAGTCGCCTTAGAGTACATAAAACAATTTACGACTCCATTTTTCACATTACTTTACACTCGGTGACTTGGAATTTTTTTTATTCTCACTTCCTGTATGCGTTTGGTTGAATATCTTCAATTCAACAACGATTTTTTTTATCGTATCAAAGTGAGCTGTAATAGAGGCACGGTTCAAAAAGTACTTTTCCGAGATACACAGCTTTATTGTTTTATTATCTCAAAAGCATAAAGAAAGAATGCTACAAATTAGTGATATGAAGATTAGGATCACTAATAACATTTAGAAGTACTTCAGAACGCTAATGAGACAGCGTTACTTATATAGGAATCACTTCGAATTACTTATTACTTTTTAACGATTATTTTTATGAGCTGAATTGGTATCCATGAGCGAAAAGCCAGTATAAGACTCGTTCTGAACTTAAGCCTAATGGAATATCTCGATTTTCATACGAGTTTGTATGAAGATTCAGTATCAGCCTCGTTCTAAAATTAAGCCAAATGGAGTATCTCTATTTGCATACTATTTTTTTTTTTTTTTGGGGGGGGGGAGGGTTCTGAAATAAAAAAAATCTTGAATATTATTTCAAAATACTTAATTTTTAGAAAGGTTGAAACGTACAAAAGTTATTCAAAACGGAAGCGCAGACTTTAACTTAAAATCTACATTTTATAATGTAAATTTGAGTGCGAAATGAACTACGTCGTCAGGATAGTCTATTGATGAGAATTTGAGAAAATCTCTAAGTAGTTATTTGAAAAAAGGCAAATGCTCCAAAAACTTCTCTATTTTTGTAAAAAAATATTAGAGCATGTTAATTAAAGACTTTTGGTAAAAAAAAAGCCTTTACACTGTATGATTTTTATTTGTACGGCTTTTTCAATCTCTATCTCAGTGAAAATCTTGAAGATTTTCCCTTTTCTTAAAAGGAGAACAGACGATGATTTATTTATATATTTCACCATAATCCTTTTTTAATGATATATACAGTTCTTTTTCATGTTCTTTGTACTTTTTGATTTTATGGTTTCTATATGTATCTCTGATAACGTTTCCGATGATTGACATTGAAAATGGTGTAGTCAAAAGACACAACATTTGGAAACGTTATTATTTTCATTTGCTTGAAGAAATACAAGATTTCTTTCCGATGGAAACAAAAATGTAAAACGATGGAAACAAAAGCAATAAATTCTGAAATAAACTGGAATAAAGTGGAGTTTTTAGTGTATTATATACTCCAAATTTTTAATACTTAACAAAATTTGTGTGAATTATTTATATTTCATATTTGCATTTTTCTTATATTAATGCAAATTAATTAATGAAAAGTACGTTCAAGTGATAATTGTGATATAAACATATTTTTAGTTAAACCTATGATTCATGAATATTATTTACACAAAACTGAACCAGTTAGTTAGTATTCATGGTTAGTTAATGTGTGCGTTAAGACAATATAATGAAACTATAACGTTGGATTATTTGCTGATTTTTCTTCACTAAGCCTAGGGACATTTTGTAATTTAAATTACATAAGATTCCAATTCCTTGCCAACCAAATGAAATGTAATTAGGCAAATTAGATGAAAATAAGAAGTATAGCGAATTGAATTAGGTATAGTGACATGTAAATGAAATAGAATTGAAAGAAGTATTAAGACAGATAATAACGAAAAGCTGATAAAATTTTCTAAGTTAATTGGATTGAATTATTGTAATTAATCATTTGTAATAAATTTAGCTGGAAGTGACTCCTCTTTGGAGAAACAGGAGTCGATTCTGCTGAATCCAACAAGTGTCACACCTGATGCGAGTGAATTGGTAAGCTAAGATTTTATTGTTTTATTATAAGATAGGATTTAGGCGAGTTAAGTGAGATTCGAGTGAGAGTGACCTCATATATTCAGTGAAGACAGTTAATAAACTGTGTTGTCTTTTTCCTGACGTCTCTTTAATTGGATTTGTGACTCTATTAACTATTTAATTGGACTTCGCAATATCTGTAAATTTAAGTAATGAAGAGTGGTCGCTACAAAATTAATTAATCAATGCTATTTTATTTAATTAAACACATAATTATGATTGTAAATTAGAACTAAATACGAGGAATATAATTTTATGGTTATTCGCTTGCTTAAGGGAGGTATAGGCATATATTTAATTAAAAGAACTAAAAGATATATTTTGAAACTCTGCTTGAAGAATACTTAATGAATATATTAAATTTATAAATAACCCTTATAGATTATAAAAACACGAAGATTCCACTAAAGAATTTTTAATTGTTTCTTTACATTCTAGTTATTAAAACTAATCTTCATAGAAGATATAACAAATAATATGAACTTAGAATATTTTTGCTCCAGAATTTTTTGCTTGAAAATAATGGGTAATCACACATTTAACGAAAATATAAGTAATATACATAATTTTTTTAAAAAGCTATTTTGAGAAAATGATTAGAAGTTCCAGACAATTCCTTCACGCTGTTTTATGAATTTAATAAAATGTGTTCCTATTTTTCAATAGAACTATAAAAACTCTTTTCTTCAGAAATTTTATAAAGAATGTGATTAAATCTGTTAATATTTTCTGAATTTTTATTTTTAACCAAGTTTTTAATTTAATACGCCTGATATGCATCAAAATAAAATTGTAATGATTAAAATAATAGGTTATTAATCGTAATTTTTCTTATGTGTAATTATTATTTTGAGTGATTATTTTGCACAAGGATTTAAATATTGATTATTCAATCATTGTACTTTTCTCTGTTATTAAGCAAATTGTAATAGTTCCGAGCGGAAAATTAAGTTATAAAATAATTTGACTGCATTTTCTCTATATGTAAATTCTTCAAAACATTTCTGTATTGTTCTTCCCAAATTCTTCAACGTTGTTTCAAATGACATTTCCGTTTTAAATTGTGTATTATTGATCAAAAAGTAAGCTTTATTTTACCATATTATGGCAACCCGATTAAGAAACTCTTATCTTGGAAGGAACGAAAGATTAAAATTTTGGAGTGAAATTTATTCTAGCATAAAGTGAGCGATTACAGTTTACAAGCTCAAGTGAGATTATCGTGGATAAATATTTTTTCAAAATAATTGCTTGAGACCCGAAGCATAAAAAGTAATAAAAAGAAATATTGTGTTAAAAATATCTTATGCTTCTAAAGTACTTCAAAATTATAGTTATGTTTGACAAGAAAAAAAATCTAGTTCTTTGTTACTTGGATTAAAGTAGATGTATCTTATTTTTAATGGCTTATTCTTTCAAACATTTTTTGGCCCTGGAGTTATTAATGAAGAGAAAAACAATAAAAAACAGTTACAATAGATTCTTATGTTAAAAAGTAGATTATTCTTAGAATTTTTCTTTTTGAATCGCTGTTCTCAATATTCTAAAACTTTGCACCTTATTTTATACAAGGATACTGGTAACATACCTTACTCATTTTTTAAATAGGATGTTGGGTTTTTTATGAGGGAGTAAGCCATATAAAAGAAGAATTCTGACAAGAAAAGTTGACAAATCTCTATTTTAATTATTTTTCTTTTTAAGATTTATTTATATTGTAGAATAATATATATATATATTTCTCTTTTTAAGCAGAATTAATATTTTTTCGTTTGGTCTAAAATGATTGTTGGTACTGACGAAAAAAAAGGTAAGATTGCTGGAATAATAACGAAGAAATAAATTAGAAAATAGAAGAGCGCTGATTTTACTTGCATATTTGTAGCTGAAAACTGCTTTCTAATTTTGTATTAAATGGTTTGATCATCTAAAATATTACTTATATTTTAATAAAAGAGTATTAGTTAGCGTTATTATAAATTAGGCTTTTATTATTAGGTTTTTGCCAAAGCCTGTTTTCAAAATGCTTACAAATTATTGCACTGATTTTAACCATCCTCTTATGAATTCTATACAATATACTAACAACATTCAAAAATTAAGTTTCATAAAAATGATTTCATTGAACTGAATAAATTTAATTTTTATAGCCAAGACAATATGTTTAGATTTACAATGTTTTGAACGAGTGATAATAATTAAGAAAAAAAATATTCTACCTGCAACGATATTTATCATAATTCTTTAACAAAAGGAAATTCTTGCAAATAACGTTCTAATCAATAAAATATTTATCAAAATTTAATTCTTGAATGCAACCACAAAATCAATATTTTTGATAAAATTACATAACATGCAAAATAACATTACATATTACGAATATTTATTCTCCATTTTCATCTTGTGTTTTATATAAAAAAAATGTTGTAGCAGCGAACACTTCTCTTATGTAGACAAGGCTGTGGAACTGAAATTATAGTTCCATTTGTGGAGAAGTACAATTGTGTAATCTACTATTCGTATTCTACTGAGATAAAGACCACACACACTAAAAGATTATGATCGTAAATCTTGACTTCTAATAATACGGCAATGAAGGTAATAAAGACAACTACGACGTTGTTGAAAAATGTCTTTTATTCTTTCAATAGAAACGAAGATCATATTTCAGATTTTACCTTGTGTTAATCAAATTACTTTAGTTCTTTAGCAATAAAAACGGTAAAATAGTTTTTCCTCGTCCTCAGCGAAGTATTTCTTAATAGTTAAGGAATGTAGAAAAAACAGTATTTGTTCCATTTTTAAAGTTTAAGCTAGTATTGAGTCTTTTTTTATGAGGTTACTGAGAAACAAACTTTGTAATTCTATAGTATATAAATTTTTATTATGTTATAACTTAATTTTGTTTTTAAAAACGAACCAGTAAGTCAATAAGTAATTTAATAACATAACTTAGTTTTCCTATTGTTAAAATACATTAAACTAGTTTTCTAAAAAAGCATATACATTTAGAGGAACATTTTTATTAGGAAAGCTTTTATGCTATCTCTAAGCCTATTAAGAGTTTTGATTCAATTTTTCAAAATCAATTGTCTTTATCAGAGCACTGATAATATCATAGACTGAGAGATTTAGGTGCATTAATTTACGTTTAATAGATTTTTCGTATGCTAAAAGTAATAGTAATAGAAAATAATTATTATTTTTGTTCTAACTTAATTAAGTAATTTTAATTAATGATAATTCCAACCTAATTAAACAATTTTAATCATTATTTTTAGTCATTTTGATGTGTAATATCTATTTTTATTCTAGTGAGAAACAGATCTACACACTTAAGTAAATTAAAGTATTTGTATTTAAAATGACTTCTTAAAAAATAAATTCATGTTCAGAAGTTTCGTAACATGTGAAATGTAATCTGTATGCAGTAGAAATATGCTCATAAAATACATTTTTAGAGTTAATTATTATGTACGAAACAACAGTTTTATTGTTTTTATGTTATTCTTGTGTTTTGAAAAAATTGAATTGGAGTAGTTAAAATTAATGTAAGAAATTAGAATATATTTACTATAAACTCAATCCGCATAAATTAACACAAATTTTAAATAACAAGACGAAGGTATCATAAATTCTAATGTGTCTATAAATTATTTAGTGACTTTTATTTTTATTCCAAATACATGTACGAATATTGAATTTTTTAAAAAAAGAGTTAAACTATTCCATTAAAATTCTGATACCTTCTTATTACATTATAGCTTTATTAAGAAACAATTTCTAAGAGCTATAAGACGAAAATAAAAAAAATCAGTTTCTGTAAATTGAGAATTAGGTTTCTTTGTACAATTTTTAAATTAAATTTATGTGTATGAATGTCTCATTGATTTCATATACTAAAAAATTTACATTTGCTCCACAATACATTCATTTGTACAAATAATTTTAATACATTTAATACATTTCAATGCATTCATTTGTACAAATGAACACAAACACATATATATGGATGCACTTAAGTATATATATATATATATATATATATATATATATTCCATGTACAAAAAGATCTTTAACTTCTCTCACCTCCCCAAGAAAAATAGTATATTTTGTGTTATAAATAAGTATCACAAATATTATTTCATTTGTAAATACTATAACAGAATGTCTTTTTTTCGAACTCAATTTTCAATAAATCAATACTTCGTGAAATTCGACATTTTTTTATACTATTAACAACCAAGCAAAAAATGTGGTTAAGAGCCTTCTAAAACTTTTTCTCTTGAAACTTTGGGAAATGAGTTTCCAGTTTAAATTCTTTCATTTCTGACGTGTATTGATTGTACTTGCATCAACTGGAAAATTATTAAAAAAATACTACTGTAAATTTATTCTCGATAAATTCGATTCTCGATAGCTTGACACTTTCTGAAACTTGTCATCTTTTTCTTGTTGCACGGGGCTGGAAAAAAGTTACTCTTAGAATCTGGAATGCTCAAAAATTCCCCCTCCCCCGCGTCCTCAGTCATAAACTTTTAATTTTTTGCCCAATTTTCTCAATTCTTGTTGCATTTTGAAGCTGCGTATCTTCTCTTTGTAATACATTTGTTTTATTTGTCCCCAGATGTCGCTGATGTGCTGAGAACTGAAAAATATAGAGACCCACGTAAAGAGAAAGTTGAAGAATAGAGAAAACATCTTGCGAATTTTACCTCTTCCTAGAGTTGAAAGATGACCCAGAGGGAATCACTTCCATTTTAGTGAAAGCTGCCACTAAAACCTAGTGTCGACAACTACCACCGGAATTCTTCTTCTACGGTACTGTCCTTTTCGTCACGCGACGGTGCAAGTGTGTGGAAATGATAGAGATTACATAGAAAAATGAACAAGGCTTTACATGAAGGGTACATGCCACTTTTGGATTCAGCAAGAATTGTGGAAATCTAGTATCATATAAAAACATTATGGCCATAGATGCCTTAATTTTCAATCAAGTTTTGTACATTCCTTTAGACATTACTATAATACTATAGGATAAAAATTACCATTACGTATCTTTATTTTCATGGTTCAATAATTGCTAATTAGATTATAAGTTTTTTTATTTTTCCTCTGAATATATCAAATGTTGGTTGATTCGAATCAACGTGGTTTCGGCAACACAAGGGATATTGTCACTGGTCTTCATAATTTTAAACCAATGTTGAAGTCCTGTTGAATCCATTTAAAATGTTTCTCTTGATCGTTGAACTGTGGATTATTTTCTTCCTTTCTGTGGATTATTTTCTCTCTGTGGATTATTTTCATCCATGTTTATTTTCAATTTGCCTACATATTTCATGCTTCTGTTAAATTTATACGCATCTTTGACTGCGTTAAACTTCCTTTGTATTCTTCGTCACACATTCGAATGACAATTTTACGAATTTCAATTCTCGTTTCGTTTCTTGGACTGATTTTTAAAGCTAAAACACTATTTTTCTCCTGAAAATAAAATTTTGGTATCTTGCGAAAACAAAACTACTACACTGATCCATTAAAAATAGTGGGAGCGAGATTGCAATTTTTATATGGTGTATAATCAGTTTTTCGATTCTGAGATTTGCAGCTTTGACGTAAAAATTATGTTTATTAAAATATTATTTTATTTTTTGTCCCTTAGCTTGGTACATATTATTATATACATTTTATCATTCTTATTAATATTAAACTTAAATGGGTGTTGAATAATATTGTTTTAAACCTTTCAAAAATAGAGTGAGAGGTGAACACTCAATTTTATGATCGTATTTTCAAGTCATACTAAATATTATGCCAACTATATTTCGAGTGATATCGCCGATTAGAATCTATTTTAATGACCCAAAACAAATAACAATAAGGGCAAAGCGATACAATTTCAGGGATAGTTTTCGTTCGACTGATGATTTCGAAAAGGCTTTGACTTTTTAAGGAACTGATATGAAAACCATCCAACTTCTCCACCAACATTTCCATCCATTCACTCGAATAATATCACGTGACAGAAAATAATTTTACTGTTCATACCGATCAGTGAACAAAAAAGTCAGCATTAAAAGAATAACAATAATTTTTATATAACTTTTTATATATACTTAATATCGGGTCAACAAATGCTTTTATACACATATTTTTGTTTATACATATATTGTTTATACATATATTTTATACATAACACATCAATCAATAACTCCCGAGACTAATCCAGAGATGGCGCTCGTAGTAAACCAGTAACCAGGTCTTTCTAGAGTACTAACCTTTGCTTGAAACGTGTCAAAATGTTAAGTCGATCGGATCAGAAACAGCCGAGTTATCGAGGTTGGAGTAAAGTCGTTTTGTAGTTTGTTTAAAAAATGGAAAAAACCGAGTTTCGTGTTTTGATAAAACATTGTTTTTTAATGGGTAAAAACACCGTGCAAGCGAAACAATGGATTGAAAAATGTTACCCGGACTCTTGTCCATCAAAAGCAACGATTTGTCGGTGGTTTGCCGAGTTTAAACGTGGTCGTACCGACACAAATGACGCGGAACGCTCGGGTAGACCTGTGGAAGCCGTTACACCGGAAAATGTGAGTGAAGTGACAAAAATTATAATGAAAGATCGTAAAGTGAAGCTCCGTGAGATTGCTGAGATGACACAGATATCAAATGGAAGTGTATTTACTATCCTTCATGAAAAATTGAGCATGAAAAAGGTTTTTTCCAAGTGGGTGCCGCGATTGCTTTCAATGGAACAAAAACAGCAACGAGACGATGATTCAGAAAGCTGTTTATCGCTGTTTACTCGCAACAAAAAAGATTTCTTGCAAAGAAAAAAAGAAAAAAAAATTTTTTTTGGGGGAAAAAGTTTGACATTGGGTTGTTGTATCACCCCTAAAGTGATTAACAAAAGGTGTTATGTTGATGAATAAAAAAAAATTTTACAAAAAAAATGTTGTTTTCAATGTTAGTCTCGGGAGTTATTGATTGATGTGTTATGTACATAATTAGTTTTAATAAATTATTTTATTATTTGACATTTATTAAATTTATCATCTAAAATACGTGTAAATGTTTTTACCTCAATGAAGCATTATGCTAATCAATTAAGGCTACATGTAATTAAAGTTAAAGCAAACGATACATTATCAAATTTTGGCGACCATTTCACGACTTGGCGTGAATTTTAGCGTAAAATTTAATTCAGTAGGTAATTAGTTTTATTCAATTAATTTTTATTAATTATAGTTAAACATCATATTGTCATACGTGTATATAATTGTGTATAGAAAATTTCAGCTCAATTGAGCTCTTTAAAATGTGAGAAAAAGCTGTTAAAGTTTTGACCCAGATATACAATGTCAGTAGAAGAAGACACTTTAATAATTAGTTTTAACCAATTAATTTGTATTAATTACAATTAAATTGCCGTATTATCACCCGAAACAATCGTGTATTGAAAATTTTAGCTGAACTGAGCGTTTCAAAAAGTGGGACAAAAAGCTTTTAAAATTTTGACCCAGACAAAGTTCAATGTGAGTCAAAGAAAACCCATTGAAAATGGAACCGAGTCAGGAACAAACTTAAATCCTAGGTCCAACTCCAATCTCAGCCAGATAACATTCTCGCACCACTGTTGTGCTCAAAACGTTCTCTAAATTTCATATTCTTCGCAGCATAAGAGCATGTCAGATCTCGCTATCTGAATTATCCGATTTCTTTCACAAACATTATTCTAATACGCAGCAAAGTTAGTTTATGTGAGTCACTGTTTATTCACTCGTCGAAGTTCTCAAATCAAATAACGTTATAAAAACGATCAGAAGGTTTGTTGAAGGGATATACTAGTGAGAACCAGTCACATCTTATGTTTAAAAACGAATTTTTGTGTATTTCTTTTTGAGAAGTTATTTCAGAACGATGAAAACACACCTCCATTACTTTTATCATTTTCGCTGAGAGTGAATAACGCTACGTGTCAAATCTTTCTATACTCCACCTAATTGGCACTTACCCAAATTACCAAAAAGCTGCTATCGGGTGAAAAGATGCATCATACTAAAGGATATCATTAAAATATCCATATATTTATTCCTTATTCAGAACTTCAGGCAATTTTCCAACCTATAATGAGATTTCTCGCTACTGGATTCTTAATGAACTGATGCTCATCCTTTGTGTTTAATAAGGCAGTTACAGCGACTTATAATAAGCAGATATGTACTTTGGAGGAAGCAACGCCTTGGAAAGATTAAGGCAAGAGTTCCAGGTAAATTGAATGGAAAACGTTTAGTGGATTCATTAAATTGTACAGATAGCTGAGCCATTCTTAAAAATTTCTTTTTTCCTTAATGATCCAATATATAATTTAAGAACAGTACATTGCAGGAAATGTAAAATAATATATATTTTTTAAAAAATTGATATGCGTGTTTATAGAATAATGTAAAGTATATTAAAACTAGTTATGCAAACAGTTTTTATTATATTGCTATAGAGCTCAAATAATAAATTTCAAAATCTCGTTAATGTAACTGAATTCTGTGTAAGCTAGATCGCATTTGAAAAATTGTAAATTAAATCAAGCACGCATTCTTTTCCCTGATTTGATTACTGTTTAAAATTTAGTAAATTTAAAAACATGAAAAGAGAATTATAACACTTTTATTTTATTACAGTTTTATGTATCAAAAAGCTGTAAGAGGTCGATAAAAATTTTTCGAAATTTAAATACGAGTATGCAGGTTTTCTTACAATTTATTACAAACTTTTTACAGAATTTATTTAATGATTGCCAGTGTCGTACTTGTGAAATCGAGAAAGATGTCGCGTTTTGGGAAAAATTTTGCTTCAATAAAATTCTACGCACAGATATTCATATACACGGTAATTATATAAAGACAAAAATTTGTGACAAGACCCAATTTTTGTCACAACTCTTAATCTTTATCAAGAAGAAAATAAAATTCGCCGTACGCACGCGCTTTAGGCTAGGAGTCAGTAAACTACGGCTAGCGGGCCAAATCCGGCCCGTCGTCTGTTTTTTATCCACTCATGGATTAATATTGTTTTTTCATAAAAATTACAAGACAAAAAAAATTACAGCTTCGACAGAGCTCTTTTTAATACGAATAACATTCATACGAAATTTATCTAACATAAATTTATAAATATCTTTTGGAAAATAAATAGGTCCAATTAAAATCATATATTCGGGGATTTATATCTGTATTTTCGAATACTAACCAGAGTGAAAGGATGTTTTCGAAAAAAAAAAATGTAAAATCACTATACAAATCATTATTAATAGAAAACTATTTGCGAACACCTTTACTGATGGGAAGAACTAATTTCGAACTCAATATGTTGAAATGTTATCCAAGAAAAAACAATTACGTTTATCGCAAAAGTGCAAAATTTAGCCAGTTTTATAATATGTTTATTAATAAATGAAGATATTTTATTCTTTTTCTGTGCTACGAGTCGCAAGTGTAATAAATATTATATAAAACATCACTTTACTACTAATAAAAAAAAAATGTAGCTGCTTTTCTTGCTCATGTTCTATGGGTAGAATGTAAGTATCTTCGAGATTGCTTACCAGGATTGCTAAGCCTAAAAATATTTCGATATGGCCCTTTCTAAAAAAAAATTTTCCTACTTCTGCTTTAGACTATCAAATCGATCTTCTTTACTAATAACTCCTCATTGCACCCGATTTATACATAGTTAATTAAAAAGTTCGACAAAATAGAATTTACCGTACATTCTTTTCTTTGGTGGAATTTTCTTGCGTGATGAAAGATATGTTCCATTGGATGCCAAAGGGACAACGGAATACAAATTTGATTGATTGATTAATTGAATGATTGATTAATGGAATTATTGATTGATTGACTAATTGAATGATTGATTGATGGAATTATTGATTGATTAGTTGATTGAATTACTGAATTATTAATGGAATGATTAACTGATTAGTTGAAAGATTGTCTGTGCGGATGTATGATTGAAATATTGAATATTTGGTTGAATGTTTGATTTGTTGCATGTTTGACTGAATGGTTGATTGAACAATCGATTGATTAATTGATTGAATGACCGAATCGATGATTGATGGATGGAATGCTTTATTGGTTGGTTAGTTTGTGGAATGATTGATTGGTTTATTACATGGTTGATTGAATGATTGATTGATTGATTGAATTAACAAACGATTGATTGTTTTTTGTTGTTGATTGTTTGATGAAATGTTTAATTGATTGGTTGAATGATTGGTTGATTGATAAAATGATTAGATAATT
>BMAW01003443.1:0-49624 GCA_019974015.1 Nephila pilipes
ATATATATATATATATATATATATATATATATTTATATATATATGTCAGGGAATTTCGTGTGTATTTGAAAACCTTCCTTGTCTCAATTAACATATTTGGATTAACAGAACTTTAGCTAAGTATTCTTTTATTTAAATGTAAGAAAAATTGATGTATTAATAATCAAATTGGTTTCGTTTAATATTTTTTTTCCTTGAAAAACAAATAATTTTTTCTGTTGATATGTGTAACATATTTTTGATAAAGTATTATTAAGAATTAAAAATATTTTATGCTTCGAAGCTGAATGTTGTTAACTTTCAAATTCAAATCTTTATCATCAAATTCAAATGTTCAGTATCATTGAGTTTTAATTTCTTTTAGGCTTTATGTAACGTCTAATAATTAGTTATAATTTTATCTAAAAATAATTGTTGTCTTATAAATTAAATATTTAAAACCATGAAGGCATGAAAAAAATCTAATATATGAACTGAAAGCTTCGTCCTCAATGGATAATTTTTTTTTTCACTCTGGTATTTATTTTATTAAATATTCTTTCCTAGGAGGTAAATTTGCTCTACATTTAAAACACGGTTATCATTAAAAATAATTGTATCCTTCCATTTCGATTGCTTCGTTTTTCAATCAACCCGTGCGAAGAATGGATGTACTAGCTAGTAGTTCTTAAATATGAAATTGATGTTCGCTATGAGAATAAAAAAATGGAATATTCTAGCATTAGATTTTTAAGTAAACCCTTTGAAAATAAATTTTAACTGTAAACATGCAAATTTAATAACTGAATATTAATTTTAAAAACACATTTGAAAATTTTGATAAGTTTAAACTTATTTAAATTTGAATAAAGCATTTTTTCTTACATTTTATGGCACAACTATTAAGATTTTGCGATAGGAAAATTTTATATTTTATTTGCTAATATAATGTTTCATTCTTCGATATTTAAGGATGTATGTTTAGAAGGAAATTTGTATTTATTAATAAGATTGCAAGGAACAAATAAAGAAAATATTTCAAACTTTGAAATGCAGAAGTTTAGAAAGAGTGTCCTTTCAAAAAACATCTCTTAGTTTCACTTATCCCAGTATTAAATTAACAAATGTCCAAAGAGAAGATTCTTATCTGCATTCTTCTGTAATCCATTTTATTAATGATTACAGAGAAGAGTAAAAATTTAAATTCTATCTTAATCACATTAATGTTCTCATTAAAGATTAAACGCATGCCATTTTTTCTATTGAATAAGTGTAATATATACAAGCTGAATTGCCGCAAGTTTGTTTAATTTAATTAGAAAAATATCCCATTAAACTTTTGTCCAGTTGAAATCACATTCTATTCCAATTATATCTGACAGTTTTCTTCCCTTTAAAAAATTATATATATATATATATATATGGAATATGTAATATTTTTATGCTATAAATGCATGTCAAAATTATTCACTATAAACATTTTAGCAAAGTATTCGCGAAATTTTTTCTACGATGGGTTAAATAAAAATAGTTTTCATTCTTGAAAAGAAACATTTATTTATTTTTTTGATGGATATAAAATTAACCTAAAACTTTAATATTAAAATATAATTTAAAATTAAACATTTGATTCATGTAATTATTCATATAATTACTTAGATCAAGTCATTTGCTGTTATAAAATTAATGCTAATAGTTAATATTTTGATTAGCTTTGCTGAACAGTTTTAAGTAAGTGTCAGATTAGAATTATTTATTTTCTTAATATGAGAATTCAATAGAAATAGTTTTATTCCATTATATTATATAAGTTATTATCTCTCTTGAGGAGAAATACATTTGCATTAATAATTAAAAATGTTACACGCAGAAATAATTAGTTGTAGCTTTTCATCAAAAAATTACAATTAAAATTAAATTAAATTACGGCTTTACATCATTAAAGGATAATTATCCGCTTTTATTTAAAAATGAGTTTTAAGTTCTGTTTTGATATTATTGAATGCGCCTAAATTTATTTTTAGAACAGCATTCGTCGTGCAATTAATTTTTGGTAACTTGGGACAATTTTCATACTGTATCACTGACCAAACAGAAATTTAAATTCAATACTTTTTTATATTTATTTAGTGAAAAAACTTTTAAGTTATATTTTTACAAGGCATAAATGAGTTCTTAAATGAACAATAAATGTAAAACTAACATTTGTAGGAACTCTAATATGTTATACTGGTGTAATTTGCTAATCGTTTATCCTGAACCACACTGACTACTATGAAATACGTGTTCATGACTGTAACTTGTTAATATATTTATGTATTAAAGTTCTATTTGATACATAAACTATCCTTCTTATTTTATCTTTAATCGTCATTTCTGACACTCTTTTAAATACTTGGTGATATTTAAACAATTATTTTACATTTGACATACACATGTTTTATTACATTATGTTTCCTAGAAAACTAAATACTAGACGATAAGCTTTTAAGAATTGCATACTGCTAATACCTTAGATAAATAATTCTAATAAATTTAATTAGTTTTAATTGAACAGTCCAAGAAACGCTCTTGATTCTAGCTCGTAAATTCAGCTTTGCATTGCGCTTGTCATTAAGCAAATGTAATTAATTTGGAGATTACATAGAATTTGAAATTCGGTTTCATTTATTATGCTGATGATCTTAAAATAGAGTACATTGAACTCATTGCATGGATATTGAAAGGTACTAAAATGTTTGAAGTTAATGAATGAAATAATCATATAAGTTTGTTCAATTCTTAAACAAAAAATTATTTCGTAAAAGCACGCATATTATCTTTTAGCTATTTTTTAATTTAGTCAAACTATTAGATATTTAGAAACAAAATCATTAATAAAACAAAGCAAAAATGTTTAAAGGTGCTTAAGAATGCATATACGTTCTTCTTCATTGTAGTATATTTCATACTACTAGAAATTTGTAGCTTATCCTTATTATCTTGCTCGTTTTCATCTTAAACATTAGTTAAATCTCAATTCTAAAATTAAACTAATTTTAAGTAATTAAAATAGACACACAAAGTAGTAAAAGATATTAATTTGTCACCTTTCAAAGTCTGATTTCTTGTTTCTGTAAAAAGGGAAATGCTCGCTACTAATTCATGATTCCACCACGCGGATATCAGCAAATTCCATTAAATATTAGAGATTACTCTTACCGGGATGCTGAAATGGGAAAACTTCATTCAGAGATTGTTGGATCCTAGTCCTCATAGATCACATAGACAAGCAGGTAATCCCAAGCACTTTCAAAACCTGAATTTTTCATTAATTGTAATTTTTTTTCTGCGTAACTTTTCTAACATCTATTTTTAAATTCAACTCTCAATCGTTTTTGTACAACTTGATTATATCTATGGACTAACTTCTTAAGATTACCTAATTTGTGTTATCAAGCTTCATTTCGATGGAAAGGAGAGGGAGACGTAAATATAAAGCCAGAAAGAAACCTAGATGTTAGTGGAGAGAAGGTTAGCGAAAAGACCGTTACAAATTGTTGTTAGCATTTTTTTTGTTGCTAATTTTTTCGTATTATATTTCATATAATGATAATGGCTTTTAAAGTACTGGATCAGCTAAATATTACAAAACATTTTATTCAAAATTTTAGTTTAATTGTCTTTTCAAACGTTCATTGTCATAGAAACTCTAAATTTGATATTGTTAAAAATATATGATCTGTAATGTAACTTTAATCATTCCTTCTTGGAAGCTTGTTTTTTTATATATTTAATATTATATTTGCTAACAATTAGCATTTTCTTCGAAAAGAAAAAAATTATAGATTTTAAGCCTTTTTAAATTCAATGTGTAAATTTAATTTTTTTTTTCAAAACTTATTTCGCAAAATCAATTGGTTAGATATAACCATATTTTGAAATTGTTTAAACTTTTTTTTCATATCAAAAATAATTTAGGGTAAGTATCTATTTGGATCAGTTTGTATTATTATTATTACTTATCTGTGTTTCACTTATATGCTTATATTCAATTTCTTTCATTTTTATTGATATGTATTTTGTATAAAAATTACATTGCTATGTCACACACCATTTATCTATATTGCTACGAAAAATTATTTTCCTCTGTTTGTGTCTGGGGTGAAAATTCGGAGTCCAATTTGGAGGATAACGACAGATAAAGTTTTATTTACAAATTTTCAGGATGACACACAAGTAGCACAATTTGGACAATAACAAATAACCAGTTCTTTCACAATTTAGTAACACAGTAACAGAAAAAATACAAACATTAAAGTCGCGCTTATTTCAGCAACATTCATCTCATGAACTTATTACTCACTACAGACAGCCACTGCAGTAATATTCTGCACTTCCACGACAGGATCCGATTATTCCCAGCAAATACGTGTTACTTCTTCACAAATTCACCTGGCCTGCTCCACTTCAAGAGCAGACAACGCTTCAGTCAATCTCCTGATCGATATCCTCATCAGAGTCTCCAAAGACAGACACAGTTCCGTTAGATTCAAGCCGAATCTCCTGTAGATTCATTCAGCCATGATTACCTGATCGGTCCACATAGCAGACTCCACAGACAAACTGATTCCGTACACAGACCAATTCCTCCAATAGACGCCTCCCTACTATACCTCTTGGCGTATTTTTACCTTTTCCAGCCTCATGTGACATCACATGAGAAAATTCCCAGAAAGTCCATAAATTTCTTCCCGTTCGATTTTTCACTTAAGTTTCATCGTCTTCGTGTACTGTCCATTTGTCACCAAACTCGCCAATTTTCCGGCCATATGGTAGTAAATTTCAATGCGTGAAGATTTTGTTGCTTAAACTCTCTTTTGTTAACTAGTGACATCTCTGTAAATCCAGTTTTTTTCTTTTGTAAGAGAAGCGTTGCAGAGAAGCACCGACTCAAGTGCGAAGCAATATTTATCTTATATTTATATCAATTGCATTTTAATTATTTACTGTCATTTATTATGTTTCATTTATGTATATGGTGAGCTTCTGTCTCGTCTTCATTAAAAAATATTCTGCGTAAAATAATTATTTCTTATTAGGCTACTCCCAAGCCATCTACCCAGTTGCGTTATGGCAACTTTCTTGTTTTGTTTTGAGGAAGAACTTGGTTGTTTAGCGGGAGAAGTCATTACTGTACTGTGTTCGCCACACGAAGCTGCTGGCTGATGTTAAAAGAAATTACTTTGTTTTGGTTGTAACGTTTGCTTAGTCCTGTGTCAATTAATATCACTGTTTGAGATTCTGGTATGATGTAATAGCAAATATAGTTATAAAAGTATATATGTATAGACAACAATAAGAAATATCAAGTCTTGTAATTAAACTAATAAATAGTTATTCAAAGTCTTATTGAAAAATTAAAAAGGACTAAGAGCAGTTTTAAATATAAAGACTATTCGATATGCGAAATAGCTTTAGATCTTAAGGATTTTAAATCAAGATGTTTAATAAATACGCGATGAAAAGTGAGAGAAAATATAAGAAAAACACATAAAACTTATTTTTTTCGTTATGTTTAATCATAAATCAAAAAAATAAAGCTTCAATGGAATTAAATTTACACATTTCATTAGTAAAGAATCAAAGAAAAATATTTGTCGGGTTCTAATATCACTTTTCAATACACAATGATTCGGACTGAAATAAGTGGCACACGCCAAAGCAACAATTTTTTAAGTAATTTATTGCATAATGTATCGATTGTAAGGTATAAATACACTTTATTAATAATTCAGTCAATTGAGAAAACTAATTTTTTATACAAATAATCAAAGAAAAATTAATAAAATAAATAAAGCTAAACAGCAGTTGATTGTAGTAGCAAAAATATTAGCTCCATTAGACCTTTATATTTTAATACCAGGTTTAAATTACAGATGTTACTTATTTTAGCTCGGGAACACACAGTCTTGTTTCTACGCTTTCAAATAAGTTAGAGTTGAAAATAAATATTACTAAATATTCACAAGCATTTGGCATGTCAAAACTAGGAAACATACTTAGTCGAAATTCCTGTGGCTGAGTAAGAGATTTTAACGTTTAAAAGTACTTAATTTTAAATTTTCCAACTCCTCCGTTGCTTAAAGATGTTAGGAAAACAGTTGAGGATATTTCAGCAAACTACGTTGCTAATTTAATGACAAAGCTAATTATACAATATTTTGAAGTTGAATTCCAAAATTATGATATTTTTAACTTCAGCATTTTAGCTCGAATTCTTATCCCTAGCATTTTGGCTATATTAGAGACCTTCTTTATTAGAATGGAAGTTATAACTCTAATAATGGGTTCCAATAAGAGATAAAATAAATGAGCAACTGCTCTCAAATTTTCCTTTTAATGTTGATCATTCAAATGGAATATTCATAAAATGGAAAATTATCGTATACTTCAGATAATTACTCTCTTGAATAAAATACAGGAAAGGTTTCTTTTAGTTTTCTTTTTATTGGTGACGTGGTGAGAGGAGTTCTCTTAAATTTAAAAATATCACAATTCGTTTAATTTTCTTTAATGTAAGACACAGATAAATATAAATACTTTTAGCACTACAAAAACAATTTTTTGAATATATTTTGTTGTCGCAAGTGACTAGAGTTTATAAGGTGAAGTTAAAGTAAATTATTTTCAATTCTTACTTTTCTGATGTTTGCTTCGTTCTCATAAGAAAACAATCAGTAGCTCCAAATTAATCATGATAGAGTTTGTAATACCTTACTTTCTGAACATAACAATGATTTATATTGTCCTGATATATGGAGAGTTCGATATAGTATGTGAAAATACCTATGACTATTTAATTTGCGTCAGAAACAAATAATTAATAAGTGAAAATATTAATAAGAATAGTTGATATACATTTCTTTAAATGATATCCATTAGATGACAATGGAAGTTATATTTATAAAGCATATCATTTGGTAAATTGAGAGATATGAATCTTGACGAGCTATAAAATAAAAATTGTGACAAATTTTTTGAGTAAAAAAGAAATAAAATTTGAGAAAAAAGATACTTTCTTCAACAATGTACTATTTTATATTTGGGATCATTGCTATAGTACAATTTTTTTTAATACCAAACTTATCAATATTCATTTCTCATGCCCGTGAAATGTATGTACAATTAATAGTAATATAAGAACTAATATCGTTATTATTCTAAAATAAAGTTATATTCAAGATTCTAAAGCTGAATGAGTGTATCAAAAATTAACAGTGTCTTAATATTAGTGGAGACATTTTCTTCATTATTACAAAGGATATTTTAACCACCCAGTCAATGCAGTAGTTTATAACAGAAGTTTCTTTTTTTTATTAAAATAAATGAACTTAATTTTTTAAATTTATAATTATTCAAAATTACTGAGATAATGTAGCGTAACATATTCATTAATTGAGTTGAATCCATGCACTATTTTCTGATCTTATAGCAGAAAGTATTTTAAAAGCCGATAAAAAAAATAATGCTATTAGTCTTCTTCTTGGTACGCCTTATATTAAATATTACGATTTCCGAAAAAAAGGAAATTAATTTTATTTACGTGATGCTAATTGATTTCTGCAGTTATTCTCCTTAAATTAAAATTCTAGGAAAGCAAACATAGATTTTTAAAAACATTTTTATAGTATTTTGTGTTAATTGTGACTCGTCTATTTTCAGTCTGTGCTTTCAGTATGTACTTATCAAAATGTAGTGTTCTCAAAATAAAAAATAAAGTGGCTAACTTGCATTAGAATTTTGTAATGAAAGTTAGAATTGGAATTTATTTGAGGCTTTGAAAATAAAATAATTTGCTAAACATGTAATAAAGCTAATAGAGTCCAAAGTTATACAACCTAAAATTCTCCACAAACAACATAGGCACTCTTATACAAATCGCAAGTAAAATACTCCTATAAGATTAATTAAGAAAAGAAAAATTACCACTATAACTAATTATAGTGCAAGATTGCATAAAATTTACTTTTTATGATTAACAAACAAGTTGGACACCCTTGATCAATAAGTTTTAGATATGAAGTTATCTAATCATAGATTAAAATTGAATTTTATGGGAATGATGTTGAAATAAATAAAATAACTAACAACATTTTTGTGAAGTAAGGTGTATTTTAGCATTTACATACATTTTTTTTATATGTTAGCTTGGTTTTAAAATCGTATTGTGAAAAGCACAAAAATTTAAATTATTCTAAAAATTTAGATATAAATATTTTGAGATGGCAATCAGAGATAAAAAAATTTCAGAATTTTATATCTTTAACTACCTACCTGTCATTATATAAATTATTTTGTTCACTAATCTACTCAATTAAACTTCAATTCTTCAAGAATTTTGACTTTCGTAGCATAACACTACGCTCACGCACGATTAATTCTTAATTCAAAAATATTTTTGATTTCACTTAAATGATGGAGATATAGAAAAAAAATATTCATGTGAGAAATTTCCTAAAGCTAGTTTCTAATTTATTTTAGTTCTACTAATGAATTTCTATTAGATATACTGAATAAAATAAAATTTAAAAAATGTATTGTTAATGCATGATTCTACTCCAAATTTCTGTAACGCAGGCTATTATGCATATTATTTTCTTATAAAATAGGCTATGAAGTGAAATGACCTTCATAGCTATTTTCACCGTATAAATAATCGTACAGTAAATCGTATAGTAAAGGAAAGAAAAGCGGAAATCAAGGTGTAAGATTAATGTAAGAATTTCACTAAAATGTTCTTTTTCAGCTATATTTGTTTCAATAGAGGTTGTGATTAAGTATAAATTATAAGATTGTTATGTAAAATATTTCAACTTGCTGTGTAAAAACTTAAGAAAAAAATTAGTTAATTCTAATTTATTCTAAAGCACGGCATTTTTACTCCTAACTAAATGATAAATTGTAATTTAAAGAAATAATTTTTAAATTGTGTTCTTACCTTGCTATAAAAAATGTTACATTTTCATCCAAATTTTTCGATTGTAAATTATCTTAAGGGTATTTCTATTATATCAATAACTATAATTTTAGGTTATAACGATTCTTTGCTGTCAATTGTAATACCATGCTGTTTATATTCATGTCAATCCCCTTTGTGAATAATGTATTAACATATTTTTAGGAACACACAGAACAAATTATTATTTAAAGAGATAGTATATAATTCCCGTTCATACGAAAATAATACTTCGTAAAAGTATGTATTATGTATAAAGTAATAAAAATAAAATACTTTCTAAAATTTTATTTAAAACCACTTTCACTAGACTTTTTGGTACTTAAAATGTACAATCCGAAAAAAAAAATAACATCCCATATTTTAGTTTAACTGAGCGTTGGTTTTGTAATGTTTCTAGCAAGATTAAGTTACGAAATTCCTAGCATATTCAGAATAACTATAACTATATATCGTGCATTATAAAAGGTAAAGCAAATAATACTTGTTCAGTTAATGATTTATGTATAAATGATTAATACGAATAAATATTTAACAATAATAATCAACAATTATTGCAATGTAATTACATTTTAAGACCATTTTACAATGTAAACTAAGCTAGTAAAGTATACTTAGTTGATTATCGAGTCCCCTTTTTTATAATACATGGACATTAATTACATTTTTTTATAAGTAAAATAACTTTGATAAACGTATTAGAAAATAAATATATTCTTACTTTATAATAATTAATTCCTTTTAGGTATAAAAAAAATATTTTTGCCCAAAAACATTAAAAAGAAAAATAGATGTAAACAATCTTACATAAAATTAGCGTTTCAAAATTAAACATATCAAATTATGCACGAAAATAATTGAAAAAAAACACTATAGGTCATTTTCAAGAACTATTAAATAAGTGTAACAAGTTTTGATATAGAGAAATAAGATGCAAGAAAAAAATTTCTTCAACTTCTCAGTAACAATTTCGTAATATGTAATAATATTATCTACTTATTAAAAACTGAAAATCGTTTTAGTGATCATTTGGATCTGCAATATATTTTGAATTTCACAAAAATCTGTTCAAGGGAATTTTGATCATAGAGGTATTTTGTAAAAGTAAATTTACGCTACAGTTGTAACTTATTTTCACTTGAAAAAATTATAAGCTCACTTAAAATTAAAAAAAAAAAATGTTTACCTTTCAATAAAAAGTAATAAAAAAAATGTCGATATAGAATGTTAAAATAGATGTCAGTGTTTTGTCTCTCTCTCTTTCTCTCCCGTAAAATATCTCTAATAAATATCCAAACTCATTTTATTCATTTCAAATATTCTTCTCCTCCCAAAGGAACAGAAACATGCATTCCATTTTTGATCATAATTTATTTTCAATTTCCTATTATTATTATTATACGATTCGGAATTCCTAGAACGAATCGAACATATTTTCGCCAGAATCAGATCAAAAGACTTATGTATCTACGTTCATTGTTTACAAATTTTCTTTACCTATAATACAACTTAGGTGTCTGGGAAAAGATTAATTTCTAAGAGGCCTTCAACATAAGAAACTTTTTTTAAATATCATTTCACATTAGGAATACTTCAAGTCATATTCTGATCCGTATCTAAAAACAAAAATAGTGATGCATTCAAGAAATATTGTACCAAAGAAATTAATTAAAATAAATAAATAAAAGCTACTTTTTATTTATTTACTTTATGAGATAGTTTTATATAATTCCAAGTTCTTCAAAATGCATTAATAAACTCTTTTATAGTAATTATTTTTCATAAAACTGATTACATAAAAGAAATAATGAGGGAATAAAAAATAAGTATTCTTTGAAGCATGTTTTTCTTTCCAATCAACAAACACATTGTTAGAAATATTGATTTCTTATATGTAATAACATTTTTCATTTTCGCAACACAACTATAGATACTTCTTTTTTGCAATTATCAAAAGCATTCTTTAATCAAAAAAAAGAAAATGCATGCCTTCGTTAAAAATCTCCATCTCTTTTAATAATGTAGAAAAACTTCATTCGAAAACATTTTGTTTGTTATAACTCTCATGTAAATATAAAAAAAAAAAATAATCAGAATTGGTATTTAAACAAAATATTCAATACTTTTTTTTGCAATAATCCTTTATGTTTTCTTGACTCTCAGAAAGAGTAAAAACAGGTATTTTAGATGCAAATTAGCCTAACCCATCTAATTTAAATGCATTTCAATGAATAATAAAAGAAGTTAACAAGTTAAGAAATTTGCTTTACAAGTAGCAGTATCAGGATTGCAATCTTACAGCACGTAACAAACACACACAGATATATATATATATATATATATATATATATATATATATATAACCTCAGGACCACGATTCATTTTATATTTTTCACATTATTTCTAATACCTGATTTTTTTAAAAATTTATATATTTTAAATAAATATAGTTATCTTCAGTACAATTTTTTTAATATAGCTTGAGTTGTTAGATATAAGAATTCTATTTCTAGTATTGTTATGTTTTCACGTTTACAAAATGGAAGATATATATATATATATATATATATATATATATATATATATATATATACTGAAAATTTAAGAAAGAATAATTTAAAATAATTAAAAAGACAAAAAAACCAGAAAGAAATGTAACAATGAAAGAAAAATAAAAGAAAATATGGAAACCAGCAAGTCAAAAAGCAATATCGGGCTGAGGACCGATTAAGCGGGGTTAAACTAGTTTAATGGTACCAACCTTCCCCCTTTGCGACTTGGTAGGCTGAATTAGGAAATCCAAATTGCAAAAAAGTTCATGATTAAAAGATGCAAACAAATTCAGCGATAAAATCTACAAAAATAAAATCTATAATTCCTGGTAGGCTGAATTGGGAAATCCAAATTACAAAATAGTTCAATGATTAAAAAAATGCAAAAAAAATTTTCAACGATAAAATTTACAAAATAAAATCTATCATTCTAAAAATTATCAACAGATCAAAATATAAAAATTACTTACAAAATTCAAAGAAATGAAGATTCAAATATGTGAGTAGTAAGACGGAATTTTCTTTAAGCTTCAAGATGTATATCACATACTCAAAATGAAAAAATATAACACATCATCACCATATAAATTGAAAAAAGATTTAAATCATTGTTTGATTGGTAATAAAATGTAAAAGGATGCAAACAATTGGTTGGTAATAAGTTGTATGTTAAAGGAGTATAACGGTCCAGAGAGTGAGTAAAAATGTAAGCTGTGTAAATGTACGTAATAACAAATTAACCACACATAAAATAGACAAATTTAATAACATTAAAAAATTCTTCATCAACTGTTTGGATCATGATTATCCAATAAATTTCTTAGATACTTATGTGCATCACAGACATGTTAAACATCTTTGCGAATCGTGATCCAATTTCAAATCCACCACACAACAATAGGTCCACAAAGTCGGCTTGTTAGTGGTCTAGCCGTGAAGAATCTATATATATATATATATATATATATATATATAATGATGGCAAGGAGATTCTGCAAAAAAAATGTATAGGAAAGAAATGAAAATGAAATCAAAAAGAAAATTAAATGAGACATTTTTAAAACTTGTAACTACCGCAAGACAATTAAGCTGAGTTAAACTCTTTTTACTGGCCGTTCTTTCTCCGAGGAAATAGTTTTATATAAAACGGTATCAAACCTGAAAATTCAAAATCTCTAAGACATAAAATAAGACAAAATTTTAAATAAATTACCTATGATAACTCAGAAATATACGCGCCAGATATATCTAATAATAAACAATAAAATATATGGAAGTGATTAATCAAAATATTTAAAAAAAATTAAAGTAAATATATTTTTCTGCCTGAATTTTTAAAAAAATAAGGCAGAAAAATATAAAACTTAAGCACACAATAGGGAAAAACTGCCAAGAGAACAAACAGAAATTGAAAAGCAAAAGTGCATATTAGAAAGAGAGGAATATTAAATCTGTATTTAATATTAAACGAAAAATTCAATTTAAATCAAAAAGGTTGAATAGAATTGTTATTAAATAAAACTGAAAAAACAAATCTGATGCTTAATTTACTTAAAAATTATTATATTAAATTTATTCTTAAGAAACACATAGGATATAAAGATAGTTGAAAAAGTTGGGAAAATTATGAAGCTTTTTTTAAACATATATATATATATGTGTGTGTGTGTGTGTGTGCAAAACACTAATAGTGCAAATCGCTACAAATGACAGTCTAAGAATATTCAACTTACAAAAGCATACCTTTTAACCGAAAGAACTATGTACTTAAGGAAATTACTAAAAAAACGAATTAATAATTATAAAAATAAGATAAGAATTTACTTAAATAATAAAAAAAAAATCAAAAATTTAAAGCCTCAAAAATTCGAAACAAACTATTAAAGCTAACATTCTTGAAATAGATTTTCTTTCTTGATCGACTCTGTCACAAGCGTTCAGCTTCACACTCTTCATATATTGTAGCAACTCTTGAAGTAGAGGCTCTGATTCGGTTAGTATCTCGGCATGCAGCTCAATCTTAAGATGTTTCACCTGCTCTTTTGATCAACAACTTTCACACATATCTGGATGATCTTCTAATGTTTCATAATTTGGGTAGCATTTCAAAAAATTTCAATTATTTAATGTTTGGTGATAGATGAGAAATAGAATGGATAAATAAAATATAATAAATTATTTTCAAAATACCTACAAATACTTACGTATACCAATGGCGCCATCTAGTGATTAAATACAACAAAGTGGTAGTCGAGATGATGCTGGAGCGCCTAAGCATTTTCCATATCAGGATCATTTTTCGAGCATTACTTCAGCTCAGGGGTCAGCAACCTGCGGCTCGCGAGCCGCAGGTTGAATAAGAAAATATATTTTAAGTACCTAATTTCTCAATAGCTACTATTTTCATAATCGTTAATTACAAATCGCTACGTTTAACATGACCGTAATGAGATAAATTTGAGCTATTGTTTTGTTCTTAGATATGAGACTCCGTGACCATGTTTATCTTTCAGCCAGTTGCATTCCATTTCTGTCTCTTTCAAACAGCCACCGTCTAGAATTGTCTAGACTCTAGACGTGTTGACAGTCAGTCATCCTCGGATAGTGCGGTCAACGTTGAGCCATTTGGAATCGATGCTGGATCGTTTCAAATGCAATTGCTGGATTTGAAAACCAAAGACATGTGAAGTGACAAGTTCACAGAACTCAAGATCAAGTTGGAAGGGTTGGAGGTCCAGAAATGCATACCCATCGCGCAGCACAAGTGGACAGCTTTAAAAGAAATTCGGTGTGTTGAGGCCCTCATAATCTGCTCATGGAATAGTCTTCCAAAATGCTACAGTGAAGTGAAGAAGGTGGTATATAGAGTGTTGACGATCTTTGGTTCAACATATTCATGTGAGCAAGCGTTCTCTTGCATGAATATAATAAAAGGTCAAGTTAGAAGTCAACTAACAAATAAAAATCTAGAGTCGTGCTTGAAACTTAAGACAAGTTATAAGCCAGATTTAATCAAACTTTTAAAAGGCATTCAAAGGCAATGCTCCCATTGATGAAACTATCTATATTTGTGTTTTTATATGAATAAATATTATTCCGTATTTAAAACCGTTTATTTTAAATCAAAAGTTAAATATATATAAGCAAATACTATAATATTAAATCAAAAATCTTTAGTGGCTCTTTAAAAACTGGGAAATTTTGTAAATTGTAACTTTTGGCTCTTCCGCTTCAATAGGTTGCCGACCTATTCCAGCCCAGAACTGCGTTTAAAATAATTACAAAAATATTGCATGTTAGAGAAAATTACAAAATTTACATGTTCATTAAAAAGAAAAATTAGATTTTGAGATTGCAGAAGTTAAAAAATGTAAGTTATAATGTCTTGAAAAAACTGTTTTTAGGTCTATTTGATTATTGGGATCAGAGAAGAGTAGAAGGATCTGATTTTTCCAGCCGACCTATGGGTAGCTGTCTTTCATAGTTGTACTTGAGGCTGTGAATTTGTAAGTCTGAGTTAGTTGAGTGCAATGGTGGTGAAAGGGCGAATTCTAATTGGTCTATTGGTTGATTGAGGAAGGTGGAGTGATCGTTTCTACGACGACAGTCAGATTTTTTTTGAGTGCCAACGTAAACAGTGCTTAACTCAGTTTAAATTTAATTAATGAAATTATAAAGACACCTGCATTTTACATTGTGTTTCAAGAATACTCAGAAGAGAAAAAAACTTAAGGAGTAGTAAGTTTAATGATATGAAAAAGGGAAGAATAAGAGAATTTGATTATGTATATCAAAGTCATTTCTTATCCGGTTCTAGTGTATAAATTTTTTTTTATCTATAGTTTCTGCTTTCACTGACAAGCGCAGTTCCTGCAGATAACTAGGATATTTCAGTTTTCCTTTTAATGTTATATCACTTTTTTAACATATAAATATGATTTCGTTTTATTAAATATAAAATCAGTAAGACGAAATTCATTAGGGGAATAAAGTGGTAATGCGACCGAAGAGGAAAAGCTTTTACGGGAGGTGGGATGTGTCAGGATCAGTTGTTGGAGATTTATGAGTAGTGGAGAAGCTAGTTAAGTTGGGATAGAGGGCCTTGTCTTTTTCTTTTAAGTTTGAGCTTTGCTAAAAGTTTAAGACAAAGGTTTTAAGGGGAAATTAATTAAAAATAATTTTTGCAAGATTAATATGGGCAGGGGAGAGTGCCACAGATATGAGGGAATAATTGCGCTCGTATAAGGGTGTTTCCATAATTTGCAAGTCTATAGAAAAATTTCCTTCATAGGTAGATAGAATGATTTTTAATAAAAAAGATTTTTAAATCATTATGAAGGACTGTATTGGTGATGTACCAGGGGGAATTTGAGATTATTCTCAATATTTTCTTTTGGATTACTTGGATTTCTTTTGATGTGGGTTACGGCCGCTTGTCCCCTGATTGGAGATACATTTTGTATTATGGATCTAATTATTTGCTTGTGAATAGGAAGTTTGTCAGGGAGGCAGGGAACAAAGTGCCTATCTATCAAGAGAAGAGAGTTATTTATTTTTGCACAGCATTTTTTTTTTTTTTTGATATTTTGGTTGTGGGTTTTCAATGTAAGTTTTATGTCTAGTGTGACCCCGAGATATTTTACTTCAGAGACCTAGTTTATTTAAAAACTGAAAATTTTGAGATTTTGAAGGGTGGGACGGTATGTCCTTTTCTAAAGATGATTGCTTTTGATTTTTAAGTATTTGCTGATATACGCCATAGGGTGAACCATTTTTCTGTTTTTTTTTTTCAGGTTGTAAGATTCACCGGACTAAAAAAACAATATAGGTGGCGCTGCCATCGATATAGGGAGAGACGGAACAACAACAGTTAGGAGGAAGAATGGCGGCTATGACCGGTAGCAAGACGAACAAAAATGGCATGAAACAACAGTCAAATGTTTAGTTTTAGTGAGTTTTAAATATTGTATTAATTGTGTGTGCTGTGTGACAGTTAACAAAAAAACAATAAAAACTTTAGCCACTTAAGTTAGAGTGTTGATTGTGTATCTGGTAGTGAATGAATCTTCAGAAATGAAACTAAGAACCTACAACACGAAAAACGCGAAATATTACTGGCGCAGTCGACAGGATGAAGATTTCGTCAAATCCAGGTAAGAGAGAGTCCACACTCACAAATTAAAATTATTATTGGTTGTATTATAATGTAAAGAGAGTGCATTATTAATAGCTGTAGTTTTGTTTTGGAATAGATGATATGTTATTGTAGTAAAAATAAAATAAATTACAGTCTAACTTATTTATGCTGATTCATCCGAATCCTTAGTGTGAGAAATATTTTGATTTTCTGCAATAGAAAACATTTTTTCTTTACTGATTTAAATTGAGAACGTCCTGTTCTAATAATATCATCTGTTCCAAGAGATTGAAAAGATATTTTTTATTTGTGTTTCATCAGAAACCTTGTGAAATATTAAAATACTTTGATCAAATGAACATCAGTTCAGATATTTTTATTTATGTTTCATCCAAAACTATTGTGAAATATTAAGATACCTTGATTAAAATGAACATCATATCAGATATATTTTGTTTTGTTTTGGTTTCATCAGAAACGTTTTGAAATATTGGTATATATATTTATTCTATTTTTATTGAACATCAGTTCAGGTATTGTTTGTGTTTAATCTGAAACCTTATGAAATGTTAGAATATAACTATATTTTTAATTGAACATCAGTTCATATAATTGTTGCGAAAGTATAAAATTTTGTTGAGTTTAGGTATCAATAACTAGAAAAGAAAGCAAGAGTGTTTATAATTCATACGTCGAATCGATGGATTATTTATGGTATTAAAATATTTTACTGAATTAAATTAAATGTCATTATCTATTTTCCGAATTAAGCAGAATATTAAATTTAAAGTGTTTAAATTTTTTTGGTGTGAAATATGCATTTATATGTTGAAAAAGATTTGTCTTTTTTTTTTTATTAAAGTTACATAATATTTAGTGGTTTGAAAAAAAAAGAAAAGAGAGAGATCCATTTCTTTTCTGTGCTTGTATTACTTTTAGCTATGACTCATTATCATTTCAACCACTGCTAAGTACGCAAAAGTAAATAAAATAGGAGAATAGAGACTGTTCAAGGTAGTATGCTGAATGTTCGATTTCATGCGAGTATTTTATTGATGGAATAAGTGTATTTTTTTCCCCTTTTTGAATACTATTAAGGATTATTGTATCTGCTAAGTAGAACTTTTATTTTGAGTATACTTGATGAGTCAGATACTCAAATGTGTTTTAAATCATAGTGGTGATTTTTTTTTTTTTTTATATTATTATTTTCTGTTCAAAGATTGATGGTATTTTTTTTATTTGATATATATTGTGAATGTGATATGAATGAAGATATTTTTTTTTATTGTTGTGATTTTTTTTTTTTTTATAAAAATCTTTAGGAGTACAAATTCTAAGAAATTAAGATATTATTTTATGTGGCACAATACTTTATTATTATTGTAGTAATAATATATTTGATTGAATTTTTCATTTTGTTCTATGTCATATGCAAAGTAAGCATCCAAGGTATAAATTTGTAAATTTTATGGTAAAGAAGTACGAAACAATTGTTTGTTTTTAGATATAAAACCAATTTTGATTAATTAAGCATATTTTAACTTTTTGAATTAGAGTGTTATTAGATTGATTTAGGATAATTATAATAAGGTGCGAGATGGCATTTTTAGGAAAGGGATTAAAAGCAGACTTGCAGATTATGGCTACGGAAATGAAGGTTGAAGATGTCCTTAGTTTAAAAGTGTTTGAATTAAGAGAGGCTATCTTGAATAATAAAAACTTCGACGAGGAGTTTTGTAGAGAACAATTAAACACTATTATGGAGGAAAGAAAAAGAAAGGAAGAGATAGCTGAGAGAAAAAGAATGGAAGAAATGGAGGAAAGGAAGCGGAAGGATGAAATGGATTTCGAACTTCAGAAGAAACGAATCCAGTTGAAAGGAGGAGGAAATGAAAACGAAGCGAAAGAACCAGGACCATTCAAGATTGATTTACATAAACTGATTCCGAAGTTTAACTCGAAATCTGACGATATTAGTTTATTCCTGGTATCATTTGAACGTCAAGCAAAAAATTTTGAATTTGCCAAAAGTGTATTGGGTGACGCATCTGATAAGTATTCTACCTTCGGATATTGTAGGTCTTATTGCTCGTGAACCAGAAAAGGATGCCGCTGATTACGAATTTGTAAAAGGGCTATTACTTCAACGATTCAAGTTGAGTCCCGAGAAATTCCGCCAGCTATTCGTGAAACACCAAAAGAATCACGATGGTACGTGGAGAGATTACTATTTTGAGATAAGAAATTTTTGTGAAGAATGGCTTAAGGGCCTAGATATTCAAACCTTCGACGACCTTAAAGATCTCCTCATAGCAGACCAAATGAAGAAGAAGGTGCCAACCGAGATTCGCGAACACTTTATTGATGAATGGGCAAAAATAAAAACTCCAAAGGTACTGGTTGAAAAACTTGATTAATATGAGGATGTCCATGGAAAAAGCAAAAGGCCAGCAGTGCCATTTATTAATAAAGAGAAATCTTACTGTAAGACTCTTCCTTTGAATACCCGGAGCTCTCTACATCAGTTGGAAGGGAGAGACGTAAGAAATAAAAAGGGGATGACCAATTGCAAATACTATAACCATTTCAATGACAACAGTTATCAAGCGCATTATAATCAAACCCGGATTACACCTACATGTTACACTTGTGGCAAAGAAGGTCATTTCTCAAGAGCATGCCAAGATAAACACTTAAATAAGCAAAACTCGCAAAATAACAAGTTTTCCTCACCAGTCAAAGCCCAAAGTAATGCAGTGCAAGCTGAAGATACCACTAAGAATATCGTAACAGCGAAAATAGATGTTCCTGAATCAACTTGTAAATTTCTGGCAGAGAATATTGATAAATTGAAGTTTATAAAAGTGAAGTGTTTAGATGTCGTCTTGGATGGAACGGTAGACTCCGGAGCACAAATCTCTGTGGTGCGAGCTGATTTAGTTAAAGACATTGAGAGTACCGGAGAAGGGAAGATCAAGTTAATATCAGCTTTTGGGGATAGTGAAGTCGCTCCCCTAAGAACATTTAATATAAAGATCGATGATGGATGGCATGATGCAATACCAATTACATGTGACGTTTCAAAGAAACTAGTGAACGACATGTTAGTTTGTCAAACCGCATATGAAGCCCTTTTGGAAAACATACAGTTATGCAGTGCAAATGCAAGGGAAGTCATTGTTCATGAAGTCCAACTGGATGAGGTTAAGAATTCAACCTTCTGTGAAGTCCAAGCATTTGAAGAGGATTCATGCTCTGACATAGGAGTATCGACAGACGCAGTCAACATTGAAAACGAAGTGAGATCCAATCTTAACAGTGAGACCCGAAGGACTTTTATAAAACTTCAGAAAGAAGATGAAACATTAATGAGCGTCTGGGAACAAGCAAATAACAAAGAAAAGGCATATGAAATACAAGATGATCTGCTAGTGCATAATGACGTTGTTTGTGGGGAGTCAATCAAGCAAGTTGTCCTACCTGCGTGTAAAAGAAAGGAAATTCTACAAATGGCTCATGAAATTCCGTTAGCTGGACATTTAGGAGAATAAAAAACAAAGTAACGCATTAAATAATCCTTTTTCTAGCCTTCGTTAAAGAGGGATGTGAAGACATATTGCGAAGCGTGTAAACCTTGTCAGTTACGAAGGACTGTAACATACAGAGATAGGATTCCGATCCAGCCCATTGTAAGACCTAATAATCCATTCGAAGTCTGGAGCGTGGATTGCATCGGACCGTTAGAACCCCGATCAAGAAAAGGACTTTTATAAATTGTATGTGCCATTGATCTGTGCTCAAGATGGGCGGAAGCCATACCAACAAAGAACATCACTGCAAAAACTACTTGTGAAGTGCTGATGAAAGTTTTCTGTCAAACTGGGTTCCCAAAGACAATATGCACAGACCAAGGTACCAATTTTACAGCACAATTGACTCAAGCCTTTCAAGACGTGCTGGGAGTATCTCCTAGGTTTTCTACTCCAGGTCATCCTGAGAGTATGGGAGCAGTTGAACGATGGAATAGAACTTTGAAAGACATGTTAAACAAAAATATTCAAGAGCATGGAAATGAGTGGGATGTCCATCTCCCATATTTGCTTTTTGCTTATAGAGAAATACCTCATGCACTTACTGGTGTATCACCATACCAATTAGTTTATGGAAGACTACCATCTGGACCGATGACCATTTTAAAAGAATTTTGGACAGGAGAAAGAAAAATCCCTACTAGTGCTGCTCGTTCTGTTGAAAAATACTTGAAACAACTGCAAAAGAAGTTGCAAGATGCACACGAAATCGCATCGGAAAACAGTGCTAAAAATCAGGAACGTATGACTTCACACTATAATTTGAGATCACGAGAAAAAAGTTTTTCCGTTGGAGATGAAGTACTAATCTTTATTCCTTCATCTACGCATAAATTGCTTAACACTTGGATAGGACCAGCCAAGGTAGTACAGCTCACGAGACCCCACTCTTGTTTAGTTCAAATGGAAGACGGTAGTACTAGAGAATTACATATAAATAAGCTAAGGCCTTATATTTCAAGAGTTGATCATGTTGGGGTAATATTTGATCAAGATACCGATTTTGGTGAATTGCATTATGCTCCCACCAATAAGGAAACTCAACCTAACATTGATATCAAGTTGAATCAAATGCCTAATGTTTTAAATGCCCAACAGAAATACCAGTTAAGAAATTTATTACGACGATATGAAGACATATTTCGGAATCGTCCTGGAAAAGACAAAGTGAAAGGTCATTCTGTTAAAGTTACGGCAGATAGTTCACCTATAAGATTACAACCATATAGAGTTCCTATTGCTCTTCAAAAAGAAGTCGAACGTCAAATTAATGAGCTGCTGGATATGGACTTGATTGAACATAGTGATAGTGATTGGGCGCACCCGGTGGTGTGCGTGGCGAAAAAAGATGGAACTATTAGATTATGCATAGACTTTAGACTTTTGAATAGTTTTACTATCCCTGGTGCATATCCAATGAAACATGCAACGGATTTAATATACGAGATAGGCAAAGCTCATTTTATATCGGTCTTAGACCTCACGAAGGGATACTGGCAAATCCCTATGGAAGAAAACTCAAAACATTTTACTGCTTTCGTTACTCATTCTGGACATTATCAGTGGAAAGTCCTACCTTTTGGAATGAAGAATGCAGGAAGTACATTTCAAAATTCTATGGATCAAGTGTTGAATCCTCATCAAAAGTACTGTAGATCCTACATAGACGATGTGGCAGTATTTTCAGAAACATGGTCAGATCACATGCAACATTTGGGAAATGTTTTTAAGACTTTGAGAGAAGTTAGACTAACTGTCAATTTAGAGAAGTGTGATTTCGGAAAGAGCCAAGTTAAATTTCTAGTTCACGTGGTAGGTTCTGGAAAACATGCTCCGGATCCTCAAAAGATGGAAACTATGTCAAAGTTATTGAGACCAATGACCAAAAAACAGTTACGAGGACTGCTTGGCTTATCAAGCTATTATCGTGACTATATTAAGAATTTTTCTTCTATTGTTTTGCCCTTGACAAATTTAACTAAGAAAAATATTCCTAATAAAATTCCTTGGGATGACACAGCTGAAGAATCTTTCCAATGTTTGAAGAAAAGCTTAATCGAAATGCCTACTCTATATACCCCTGTGTTGAACCGTCCATTTCAGCTGTATACAGATGCTTCTGCTACTATAGTCGGCGCATGCCTTGCACAGAACGATGAAAAGGGAATGGAACACCCAATTTCATTCTACAGTAAGAAATTAACCAAATGCCAAATGAACTGGTCAACAATAGAACGAGAGGTCTATGCCGTGCTAAGTGCATTGAAAAAGTTTGACTGTTGGATCTTCGGATCTCAAACACAGGTTGTGTCTGATCACAACCCACTCACATTTTTGACCAAAGGATTATCACATGGTACAAAATTAGCTCGTTGGGCCCTAGCCTTGCAACGTTATGATTTACGGATTATATACCGTAAAGGGAAAAACCATGGCAATGCTGACGCTCTCTCTCGCTTGCCTTTTGATGATTAACCTGAGTTCTTTGTAGTACTTATTTCAGTATTAAAGCATATTCCTATTTGTGTATATATTTAGAAAATTAGTGTCAAAATAATAGTCTTATTATATATACTAGTGATTATATAACCTTATTGCCTTATTTTCATTATATTTGTGCATTAATGATCATATTTAAGTCATGCCTCATGTGTTTTTTTAATTTAGATAGTGCACTCTCCTCAACTAAGGTTTAGATATTTTGTTTCTGAATTAGGACTCTTTCGTGAGTGTGTGACTAACCTCTTTCTTTTAGCACCTGGTCATTAAATATGACGCATGTGTTTCCGTTGGTGGGGCGTGTAAGATTCACCGGACTAAAAAAAACAATATAGGTGGCGCTGCCATCGATATAGGGAACAACAACAGTTAGGAGGAAGAATGGCGGCTATGACCGGTAGCATGACGAACAAAAATGGCATGAACCAACAGTCAAATGTTTAGTTTTAGTGAGTTTTAAATATTGTATCAATTGTGTGTGTTGTGTGACAGTTAACAAAAAAACAATAAAAACTTTAGCCACTAAAGTTAGAGTGTTGATTGTGTACCTGGTAGTGAATGAATCTTCAGAAATGAAACTAAGAACCTACAACACGAAAAACGTGAAATATTACTCAGGTGTTTTTGGAGTATCTAATGACTTGGAGGAGGGTATTTTCCTTGGGTGATGATTGCAGCAGCATCAGCGAATATACAAAGGCTGTTGCATGGATTTTGAGAAAAGTCGTGGGTTTGCAGGGAGTATAAAAATTGAGAATTAACTGAGCTCTAAGGTCGCCGGCTTGTATGTAACTTAAATGCGAAAATTCTTGTTTAATTTGACTTTAAAGGTTCTATTCTTAAGATAATTATTTATTATGATAATTAGGTAAGGGGGAAGTTAAGTTGAATGAGTTTGTAGATTAATCCATCGTGCCAGAGGTGGTCGAAGGCTTTTCGTATGCCTAAAAAAGGTGCCCCAAGAGATTTGTTTATTATTAAATCCTTCAGTAATTGTATTCACATCACGGAGGAGTTGTTGGACAGCACTGTGTTTTGATCTGAAACCAAATTAATAGTCTGAAAGTATATTGTTAATAATGGAGTGGTCAAGCAGTCTTTTTAGAAGTACTCTTTCAGAAATTTAGATATTGTATTTAATAGTAATTTAATTTTCGATCTAATTTTTATTTTTTAAAGAATTTTTAAAATTAATTTTTGGTTTATTATATTTGTTAGATATTGCTTCTTTTTTTCCATTTATTTTCTGTAATTTTTTTGTTTAGTAATTCTTAGTATATAAATTTTGTTTTGATTTTAGTAAATCAATCTATCTATTATTGTGGTTTTGTTTAAGTCTAACAGTAAATTTTTACGTTGAAGGTGAATTCTTTCACGAAGTGTGGTCACGGTAGCCTAGTAGTCATGGTCTTGGACTCGCAGCCGGTGGTTTTCTTCCGGTCGTGGATTCGAGCTCTAACACCCTAAAAAGCCTAATGTGTAACCAGAGTAGATGTGCGTTAAATATGTCGTTGTTCCCGTTTGAGTGGTGTGGAAGTTAGGAGAGGCTGGAAACTGCTCAGGTGTCGTTCTCTTCACTTAACCGAAGTTTAAAATTACGAGGTTCTTTGCCAATAGCTCTCGTGTTGCTTTTGGTGCGACATTAATAAAATCAAACCAAACCTTTCATTGAGTAAAGAAATTAAGTTTTAGTATGAAAATGTGGAGTGTTACGTAAATGCTAGGGTTTGCAAATGTTTTTAATATTAATGATTGTTACATTTTATTATATATTTTTTTTAATTTTGTTCCGGATAAAATAAATGAGTTCTTTCTTCATTCGATTTTGTGATTTTTTCAACATTTGACATTAATTTTTAACATTTTACATTTAATAATTTGTCATTGGTAAATATTTTTAAATTATATTTCTATTTAGTTTGACGACTTTTGTAATTATTTCTGTAGTCTTATTAATTTTACTCTTTTTCGTTAAGAATTTTAATGGGTGCTACAATATTTTAGATGGATGTTAAGCGTAAATTGTTATTCGGTAGTGCAATTGAATATGGTTACTATGTGTAACTTCTTTTTTTCTGTGGTTGAATTTTTCAATTTACAAATTTCTAGTTTTTCACCCTCTTTTTATAATGTATTTCACTGAAATTTGACGGTATGATCAGCAATTACCGTATAAATAGACATTATTCTATTCTAAATCATGGAGCAGTATTAAGTATTTTATTTCCATTTTTCTACATTCTACTTTTCAATCATTTTGTTCCTTAACAGTTTATTTTGTTTTTGAACTCTAGGGTTCTAAAGTTTTGAATTTTTTAGTGACTTACTTAAACTTTTATTTAATTTGCATAAATATTACCTTGATTATTTGTGATTTCTTAAACTCTTATTTATTTTGTTACATAATTATTTTATTTTAATTTTGGAAATTCCAAGAATGTTAAATGATTTTGAAATGTACTATTTGTGTTAATATATATATATATATATATATATATATATATATATATATATGCATTCAGAGGTACCTGAATGACGAGCAACATTCAGCAGTTTTCTAACGAGCAACATTCAGCAGTTTTACAAGGAGAGGAGAAGTACCGGGTTGTACTTCTATGTTTATCTCTCGTTCTGGTAGTATCATAGCGTCACTTGTATTGTCATATATTTCAAAACTTATATTCAGACAAAGTGCTTGTATTTTTATAATCTATGTAAATTTTTCCGAATAAAGTGAAGCAAGGAGATATCCATAAGAGAAGGAAAACTGTCATAGAAAGATTCATAAAATTATTGAAAAGCAAGAACGAGATTTAGTCCTGACTAATTTTAGCATATATTACTAATCGATCTTTATTACCAAATTACCCTATCGCTTAGAAAAAAGGTCTTAATAAAGGAAATAAATGTTTCACAGGGCAAGAATATGTACGTAACATTTACTTGTTCACCATGATCCTAAAATGTTGCTTGTCCCACGGATAAATGGAAAGTCACTGCAACGCCATACTTTTAACGAGAACATCTCGTTTATGAAAAGGTAAAATATATTTTCACCGACATCGTTAAGATGCAAGAATTATCAACGGCAAAAGAGTACTTAAGGTATACCGTGCGTGGTTCAAGAAATTTAAGAGAAAAGCCATTATCCTCAACGTCGTAAGGTATGTTGAAGCTGCACGCTACGACACAAATGCAGCACATAACTTCAAGAAATCTGTATATTCTGAGGGTTACCTGAAACAACAGGTTTTTAATCTTTTGACGATTAGGAGAATCAACAATTTTCGCTGTCTTATTAAGCACCTCCTAAGCGGCTTGTCTTCTTTAGGCAAGTGTAGGTATTATGACCCGAAACACCTTAGTGATTTTTTCTTTCGCTCTTTTCAATGGGGTTTACTGTCTTTGGTAAACATGGGTGACACATGCCCGAGATACGCTATCTATCATTCTCTATTTTTGACTTTTCTTTTCAACCAGATTTGTTCTATTTTCCGCTTTTTGAAACATCTGGACAACAGTTACATCTTGTTTGGCGCAGTGTAGTCATATCTAGCCCTTGCACCATTAATTATCATCATCACCATCACTATTATTAAGAGCAGTGTTAAGATCAAGCGGTAACTGAAAGAGACCGCCATTCCCTTCCCCCCCCCAAGTTGCTTCAAAAAAGTCATCGATATCTGGTGGTAATATAGGTAGCTCCTTCTCTTTTAAGATATAGTCTTTAAAGAATTATTTGAGGTGTATTAATGTAATATTTACACCAATTGTAACTTGTTATTTTAAGCAATTCAGTAAATGATAAATATTGTAAATTTTTATTTGTAAAATAATAAATCAAAATATCTAATAAATACACGTAATTTTAAAGTTAAATTAAGCATTTAATTGTTATATTTACCTAAAATATTTTTGGCATTTCACACACTTTAAAACGCGGAATTGCACACTGTGGGGTATTGAAGGCTTTGCAATAAAGGTATGATTCTCTGTGAACTGATTTCCCAATGCTGTCAAATCAATTATACTATACAACAAATCTAGTTTAACAACATTATACATAGCATTTTTTTTTTCTTTCTCTATGTAAAATATTTTATTATAATATTTTGTTTGACGAGATTCAGTTACACCGTAAAATCCAAGCTGCTGTTCCTAGCTATCTACATCACACATCATATTATTATAGCCTCATGAAATGTACATTCTACATTTTTTAATTTTTTTTTCCTCTTTCAGGGTTGTGAACCTGCCCACCCCCCTCCCCCGCAGCTTATAAAATGTACATATTTCTTCTCTCTATTTCATGAAAATCACCATCCCTCTTTGATCAGTGATTAAATCTTCCCTATTCAGATTTTATGTTTTCAGTTCTTTTGAAAGAATGTTTCTGTTTAAAAAAAAATGTTCCAAAAAAATCAGGTTTAGATTTTAATATTTTTTTTTTAATTCAGGGGTGTTATTGTAATAATCCGTTGTAACACATTACTTATACCAGATAGCGGCTCTGATAAGAAACCTGAAAAGAAAACGAACATTTTTTTTATGATCAGCATTTATTTTTATGCCTTTGCCAACTTAAATTATTATAAACCGCACATATCCAGTTCAAGAATCGTGCAAAATAAACTTTTGGCTCACAATTTGTAATTAACAAATTTTAAGAAGTAAATATTGCGTCCAAAAATTATACCTTCATACAATAATAAGCTTTCATCTGTAGAGATGAAAGCTTGGGTGTGTAAACTTCCAAAATTACCTTTTAGAAATAATTAAGTTCGTTTTCTTAAGATTTAAGGTTAAAAGAGATAATAACACATCAATCAATAACTCCCGAGACTAACCCAGAGATGGCGCTCGTAGTAAACCAGTAACCAGGTCTTTCTAGAGTACTAACCTTTGCTTGAAACGTGTCAAAATTTTAAGTCGATCGGACGAGAAACAGCTGAGTTATCGAGGTTGGAGTAAAGTCGTTTTGTAGTTTGTTTAAAAAAAGAAAAAAACCGAGTTTCATGTTCTGATAAAACATTGTTTTTTAATGAGTAAAAACACCGTGCAAGCGAAACAATGGATTGAAAAATGTTACCTGGACTCTTGTCCATCAAAAGCAATGATTTGTCGGTGGTTTGCCGAGTTTAAACGTGGTCGTACCGACACAAATGACGCGGAACGCTCGGGTAGACCTGTGGAAGCCGTTACACCGGAAAATGTGAGTGAAGTGACAAAAATTATAATGAAAGATCGTAAAGTGAAGCTCCGTGAGATTGCTGAGGTGACACAGATATCATATGGAAGTGTATTTACTATCCTTCATGAAAAATTGAGCATGAAAAAGGTTTTTTCCAAGTGGGTGCCGCGATTGCTTTCGATGGAACAAAAACAGCCACGAGTCGATGATTCAGAAAGCTGTTTATCGCTATTTACTCGCAACAAAAAAGATTTCTTGCGGAAAAAAAAAAAAAGATTTGGAAAAGCGTTGGAACGATTGTATCACCCTAAAAGGTGATTAACAAAAGGTGTTATGTTGATGAATAAAAAAAAATTTTGCAAAAAAAATGTTGTTTCCAATGTTAGTCTCGGGAGTTATTGATTGATGTGCTAGTCTGTGTTTTAATTTTTGCAAAAATTACGTAATTACGTTATTTAATCAAATTTTTTCGAACTAAATGAAATTGAAACATAAGTTTTTCAATAAATTTTCTTTTTGATCCATGTCATTTTAACGTAATATTTGCACTAAATCCTTGCAAAATTAGTTTAGCAAAAAAATACTCTCTTTAGCAATAATATCATATCAAAAATGAGTAAATAAATGTGTGTTTTTTACTCTAAAATATATCTATATTTACAAGTGCATAAAAATAGGTTCTGTAACAATATGATAACAAGTTCAACAATAAAGAATAGCTCAAAATATTCCAATAGCTCAGACATGTTGGTTATAAAGGCTTTCATGCAAACGTTCTCTGTAAAAGTGAATCGACTCGGATTTTGAGAACTTAAATTAATTTATCATCATTGTCTCGCGCTAGAAAAATCGTTGTCCCTCGCTTCTTCTTATGAGCTAGAAAAATTATCGCCTGATTCTTCATGAGACTCAAAATTTAAAAAAATGTCATAACCATTTCTGAAAGCATAATTTTCAACATAATTACCTAGCCTTAATATTTGAGACATTTGTAATCATTATCGCAGAGCTTAAGTCATATAAGAGATTACTAAACAAAAGAAATCCAAAAACAATCTAATAAACACTTTGAAAAATTATTGAAACAGATTCGATGTAAACAAAAAAAAATCTTTAAATATTAGAATTTAACTCATATAGCACATTCACAGAATTAATATACAGCACATTATATATGCATACAATCCATTAAAAGTTCGAAAAAATTTAGTTACAAGAAATTAAAGTTAACATACAGAAAAATGTAACATGGATTTCATGGCCAATGACTTTCAAAATTCCGCAAGTTAAAAAATTCATTTGCATTTCTGTCACAAGCAATATATGCTAGAAAAATTAATCTTACAAAAAATTAACATTTTGTTAAAACTTCATAGATGATTGAATATCTCAAATATTTATACCACATGAAAAGAACACTGAATTCACGGGAAACATTTTTTTTTCAAAATTGAGTAGATATATATATATATATATATATATATATATATATATATATATATATATATATATCAAAAAATTTCAAAATAAACAGAAATAATTAGTATTAAGTAAATTTAAATTCACTGAATTTGAAATTTAGTTAAATGTCATTATAAGTAAAAAAAAAATTATAAATAAAAATTAATTGTCATTATAAAAGCTAATTCAGAAATTTAATTAGCTTGTTTTCAAGTTTATTAAAATAGCATCGTAATTGAGGTAAACAATTTCCAAAAAAAAAAAAAAAAATCAAAACAAACTTTGAATAAAAATAAATATTAACTCATTTTAATCGCGTTCATGCAGCTAATTTATAACAATTTGTATTCCTGAAAAATTCATTAAACAGCCAAATTCATTGAGAATGAAGATAAACAACAGGAATACAAGTACCATTGCCGAATTCAGATTTAAAAAAAGCATCACTAATTACATTAAAACTAGCTACTGAACATAAAATCAATTGAACGAAAATCATAAGTGAGAAAAGAACAAATTACACATAAGCTTTAAGTTGTTTAGATATCATACACACAAAAAATAATTAAGAATGAGAGTAACATCAATAATTTAAACAATTAAGCAATATACTTTGTATAGTAAAATAGAACGCTTCAAGGAAATAGCACCATCTAAAAACTTAAGATCAATTTATTCCAAAAATAAAAGTTATTTTATATAAGGTAAATGTAAACATTCTGATTTTAAGAAATTAAATTTAAGTTTAAAGTTACAAAACTAGAATAAATTCATAATTAAACTCTGATTCAAATCCAAAACTGCTGACAAATCAAAAATTATAAATAAAAACTAAATCAATTCAAGTTAAAAATTGAATCCAATTAAAATAAAATTCAAATGAAATCTAAAAATTTGATCAAATCAAAACGCTTTTCTTTTAATTAACATTGAATATCTGGTAGATATCTCTCTGAGAAACTGATCAGGAAATCCCCGAAAAAAACTATGACAGTAGATCATCATGAGAACGAAAAAAATTCGCCAGCAAATTTTAGAAACATGAAGAGAAAATAGCCAAATGCCATGATGTGAGCACCATACGATGTAGAATTCGAAGAATAGAAAAAAATAAGTGACAGAGCAATTTTATCTAGGTAATTGATAGACGTTTTCTCTTGAGGAGTTGCAAAGATGTAGTGAGTTTACACCGCATTACAAACATCTTCTTCGGAAATATCATCCTGAATCCCAAGAAACATCATTGTAATCACACAAAAATTATTTCTGAATTTTGTACATCATCGTGAATATCGGAACTTAATCGTGAATCTCGTAACAGAGTAGGTACCTCGCAAATCTTCGTGAATCTAATTAACCCTTGCGCCTTATGATATCGTGAATGGCTAATTGTTATCAACTGTTTGCATGGGATTCTGGTTACATCCATCATAAATAAACCTCCCTTCTTACTCATAGAATCCTTTTTTTTTACATAATGAGCTATAAACGCAAAGTTAACATTCGAAAAGAACAAGTTGACGAACTGTGCAAGTCCACACTAGGAAATTAATGAACGCAAAACAAGCGGCATTCAAAGAACGGAGAAATCTGACGCGTCTATGTCAGAACGTCAAGTAAGTACTCGAAAAATGCTTATGAATAAAATATTTAACATTCAAAATCTCTAAAAAAGATCCGCAAATCCCTATACATTAAACCCATAAATTACTTGTCTTCAAACTCAACTCGTAACACATCACAATCCCATCCATTACCGCTAACTACAACACTCTGATGCAACACATTAATTATGGCTCAACCACGTATGCAACTAATTAAATCAAAAAATCTCATCCAAACTCTTCAAAATACGTCATTGAAATTCGTCACACGATGCAGAATTTTATATCTTTACTACTGAAAATTTTAATTGAAAAATGAACTACGTATTGGAGAGAAAAAGGGAAAAAAAAATTGCAACATTGGTTAATTTAAATCACCGATTAAACTATATCCCAAGGTCAAATAAAAACAAAAACTGAAATCAAAAATTAATTAAAAAAAACATTCTTTTTAATGGCAATTTGTTTGATTTGCACACTCCGAATGAAAAAAAAAAAAAAAAAAAAAAAAACTAGCGATCTTCGAAAACAACTTGCATTTATCCCCCCTCCCCCCCCAAAAAAAAGTAACAGTTCCAAAATTATGAAGTCCACCCTACTTTTGAACCAAAAAAAAAAAATCAACCGAACAAAGTCTACCCCAATACCCCAACTAGAAGCAACAATTCTATGCCTCTTCCGAACGAATCCTATGGCCAATGACAATTAAAATATTTTTGGACGTCTTGTATCCCACCGATCCAAACATTAACAACACAAGAAACTTGTTCTCTCCCTTTCGAACTAACTAAAAAAATAATCCCAAGCGAAGGTCATTCACAACACTATACCCTTCACTTCCATAAGTCGTAAGCCGCGGTAGCCTAGTGGTCAAGGTCGTGGATAGCGGCTGGCGGTTTTCGTTCAGTCGCGGGTTCGATCCTTGGCCACCAAAGACCCGCCGTGTAGCCGGGGCTGATGCACGTTAAATCTGTTCGGGGCCCAAAGTCCTCCCGTTGGCGTGGTGTGGATGTTAGGAGAGGGGGGTGCCAGCTCAGGTGTCGTCCTCGTCACTTGACCGTGGTTCAGAATTACGAGGTCCGTCATATGCATTATTTGCTTCTAGTGCGACGTTAATAAAACTTAAAAAAAAACTCCATAAGTCGTAAAACTGATCCTCAATTCAAATTCCCGAAAACCCGTATGGCTACCAACTTAGGATATGTGACCTTTTTGATCTTGTTATCTACGTTTTTCTTTCTCACTCGTTAGAAGTGCTGCTGCGTTTCAAAAGGGGATGAAAAAATTCGTCACTGGGTAATGCAGAGGGGCTGTAACTGTTCTGAACCAACTGATGCAAAGAATTTAAACAAAAGCGTCCCATCTTGGAAAGAGGGGGGTGACAAGCAAGCTGTCCTGAAACATCAAAAGACAAAAACCTGCAAACGGTTACCATTACTAAGGGGACGGAATGAAAGAAATTTCAAAACTAAAAAGGAGAGAGGAACAAGAAACTGGACTTCTGCCATAAATATTATTATATGGAATAAAGAAAAACATTGCAAAATCTTAAGATACCTAAATTTTTTTGTGTAAATCAATGAATCATTTACTTGAAACAATTTTTTAAACTATCAAATTTGCGGGGAAAAATCCTCGCGATGACCTTTTCTATTATATATAGATAAAGATAAATTTTAATTTCTAAATACAATAGCAGTAGAATTTTTTTTAAATAAATTAAAACTTTTAAAAGTAGGCATGAATTAATGTATATTTATTATATATAAAAACATAACATTATGTGAATTATTTCAAATCAATATCGAAAATAAGAATAAAAATTTTTAATTGTAATATATTTATTCAAACTGGTAAGATATATATATATATATCTGATAATTTCGATGGTGACCCATCAACAGATCATTTTGTTCCATCATAAGGAATAGTATGATAAATTTATAAAATAATCAATACATAAATTTGTATTTCATTAATAAACAAAATATAATTGATAAAGTTAAAAAAAAACTGATTTATGAAGGAATAATATCAACACTTCAATTCCTTGACATTTGAATTACATATAATTAAAATTCTTTGATATTTCAATACAGATATATATGTATATGTTATTTATCACATATGTATTTATTATTCTTACATTTAATTTCTTTCACATAGATGAATTATATAAGAAAGTTTTTCAATAATATTTTGACATGTATGTCGTTTGGTTTGATTTTATTAACATCATACTAGAAGCAACACGAAGGCTATTGGCTGCGGACCTAGTGATCTTGAACCTCGGTCAAGTGACGAGGATCACTCTAAAGTGCGAACTTAGGGCCCCGACAGATTTAACGAGCATTAGCCCCGACTACATGGTGGATCAAGAGTGGCATCAAAGGTCGAAATCGCGACTCGAAGAAAATCAAAGGTCGTGAGATCGCGACCATGACCACTAGGCAACCCCGGCCTTGTATGTAGTTTACAAAATACATAATGAAATAATTTTCATAAAATGCAGTGGAAAAAGTATTATTCACTATTTAAAATAATTGGTAAATTAGCGAATCATTATTGATATTTGTCTTTTAAAAAATATTTAACATTAATTTATTACAGAGTAATTCTGTACGCTCTTTTTAATATTTACTTCATGACATTTAGATAAAAATAAAACTTTATAGATCCCAAGTATATAGAAATTAGAAAAGAAAAGGCCAGCTAAAAAGCATTTTCCAATTATTAGGATTAAAATATGTTTTTGATATTTGTGGCTATTTCTCAATTTTATATTATAGTATCAAAGAAATATAAGCAAAACATTTAAATGGTTTTACAAGAATTGTAACATGCATCAAATAATTTAAGTATATATTCAAGCAATCATGAAAAAATTTTGTTCCTTAACCATTTTGTATTTCATTGGCAAATTTAATTTTTTTTTTTTTTTTGAAATATTAATTTTCAAAATGTAAGCAGTCGAGCTATGTGCTATCTCAGATACAGTTGAAGACATTATAGTAAACATTTGTGTAATAATCTCTTCGATTTTACCAAAAAAAAAGTTTTCCCATTGCAATGTTTAGAGTTATAATATTCATTGGTTGAAAAAGCTTAGCAATTCATAGAACGAGACAAACAATAAGCTTAAAGTCAATCATACAATCTACCTTACTATTGCAGATGTGAAATGCAGCGGAGAAGTGTGTGTTTGAACACTGCAACATCATGGGCAACTCTGAGTTAGTCGTACACACGTCTTTGAAAGCAGTTGATGACTAATGGTTGCGTGAGTCCTCCCTCTTGGAAAAAAAAATGATTAAAATGGCTTGTCTTTTTTCGCAGAGTAGCTTTCATATTTTTAGATGTCCAAAAGAACTGATGATTGTTAAAATGGACTTACAACAGTTATAAAAAGCGGGAAATGTGTTGCTTGTTTGAAGTATATCGTATAAATTTTATAATACTAAACTGTTTTTAAATATCAAATTGATTTTTGTAAAAAAATAAATAAGGTAAATTACTTTTTTTAAAGATTTTTAATGAATAAGGAAAAAGAAAGCTCTCGTACATTATTAAATGCAACCGTATTTATTAAAATTTAATTGCTATACACATATATAGTTATCAAAAAAAAAGTATTATTTTCAAATTTTAATTTGTTAAATTGTCAAGAAATAAAGAGAAATTTATTTCAAATGTAACAAACAAATATTGCAAGAAACATCACAGCATCAATGAAGGTTTCAAAAATTGAGTTATATAAAATTTTATGTAAATATTACAGTAAGTCTTATACTTCCCATTCCCGATGCTAATTAATCGTTACATTCTCGATAATAAGCTCACTAGGATATAAAACAAACTCATTCGACTTAGAGTTATGTTTCTTTATCAGTATGTCTTACCATTTAAAATGCGAGTGCGGTAGCGTAGTAGTCATGTATTCGTGGCCAGCGGTTTCGACGAGTTGTGGGCTCGAACATTGATACCACTAAAGACTCGTTGCTGGGGCTGATGCACATTAAAACAGTCGAAGTCTTCTGTTTTTCTTGATGTGGAAGTTAGGAGAAGAAATTGCCATATCAGGTGTTGTCTTGGGCACTTGGAAGAGATACAAAATTACGCTTATAGCCCCTCTCAAAAAAAAAAAAAAAAAACCCAATTATTCATTACAATTTAAAGTTATAAATTAATATTTGATGTGTATTCACACTCAGCAAACAACATTGTTTGAATGGTTAAATAAAAAAAAAACATTTTTATGCAAAGATTATCTTTATTTCTGGTTTCATTTTATCAATAAATTCAAATATTATTAAACTTAGTAAGCTAAAATACCTTTTTACATGCAATTAAGAGAGCCTTCTAAAAAATTTTGTTTCACTCGGAACGTTACTTTTATTCTAAGGATTTTTCAGAAAATGTTTACTCCTTAGCTTAGAAAAAGGTGTAATAATGATGTTAAATATAAATCTACAAAAATTATCTAGGTTTCAAAAAAAATACTTGTTAACACTTCGCAATAATACGTCTCAAATGATTCTGACAACAAAGTGATCATAAGTACGAATTATTCGCATATATCGTTGGTGGTGCATGCACTTTAGCGCCCTGATCCGAGCATGATTGAACAGCAGTTAGACAAGCAGTGAAATAGAAAGGAAGTGGGTAATGAATAGACTCCAAAAACGAAGCCCTCCATATAGTTTACCTTATTATAAGCTGTAGCATTAAGTGTTTATTAAGTTTAAGCGTTTGTAGAAAATTAAAAAGAAAAAGAAAAGAACAGTGCAGCTTATCCGTCGTTTCAATTAAAATTACAACAACAACGACAACAAAACGTGACAGTTGAAAAAAACTTCGTTCAAGCTTGAAAAACCTGAACGATTTCACCATTGACTTTAATAAGGACTTTTAACAAAGTAATTTGCTTGATTTGCTAGCAGTTTTCTATCTTCACCACCCTATTAAACTAAACGAAGTTTACTATTGAAGCGTAATATAGCAAGGATTAAATAATTAACTTTACAGAAGCTGTGGTGCAAGAGGTATTCCATCAGAGAATGCCATTAATACTCCTTTCTCATATCGTTTCAACTTCTTCACGGCTGGCTTATGCATATGTCGCATTATTCACGGTGAAAATGCATGAATGAAGTAACATATGCATAAACTTGAGGTATGAGAGATTTTCAATTAGATAGCATGAAGCGTATCTTTCTTAATTGGTAGGTATTCGATTATGAAAGATTTGATGTGTCACCTCTTCGCTTGACGTTTTACGTGATATGAAAATGAGATTAAAACTTTTACACAGTGGCTTTTAATAAACGATCACATCAAATTGTACGGACTCCTAAAATGTTGTGAATTTGGAAAAACAGCAAAAGATTTAATAACTTCCAAAATGTTATATGTAAATACTTTAGGAATCAAATATTTCTAGAGTTTAAATAATAATAATAATATCTATTTCTTTACATAAGTTACAGTGCTGCTGCATCAATTCATATATGCTGAAATTACTCTTCAAAGCTTTTGTAAAATAAATTTTACAGGTAATTAACGGCTTAACCATCTGTTCCATACATGATGGTGATGAACATGAAATCACACGTGAATAGTTTGCAAATTGTATTCAAAAACTTTTCTAATATTTTCATCCTTATTAATTTGCATAAAAATTGCATTAATATGTATATAAATTATAGTAATGGGTTTCCTAGATAACTATATTTTTAAGTTATTTTGGTACTAGAAATTTATACGCACATATATAAAACATTTCCTTAATTCTTAAATATATACATTATTTTCATCAGAATTATTGGAAAAAAAACTGGAAAATCTCAATTGTTTATGATAATTAAGAATTGTATATTAACATTAAATGTTGAAAAGAGCTTCCTCAATTAATTTTAATTAGCTTATTCCTCAAACAATGATTCTTTAATTTAAATTCAATAACTAATTGCTGATTGAATCAATAAAAAGATCAAATGATACATTCAGTAATTCCAAAATGTTTCTAAATCAGAAAATCTGACATTCAGTTCCCCGTTTCACATGAAAATAAAGTATGTCGAAAATTTAATTAACTATTTAAGCATACATTATATATTCTTTTATTAATTTCGAATTATTACGTTACCGAAATACATTATGAAAGAAATCCAACCTCAGCTGAATGATTTTATTTTTATCAACAAATAATGATATTTGCCAACATCAAAGAAGTTGTTCGGGTACTAAAAATAACTTTAAGCATATTATTGAAACAAAAAAAACCCAACGAGAATAAGTTTTGGTGGATGTTTGTATTAATAAGGGAAAACATAATGATAATTTATTTCCATACTTTTGATAACATAAGTATCTTTTTAAAGGTCTTTAAATTAGTTTTTGACGGAATAAATTAAAGAAACCGCACAAGAAAGGGAAACGTTTTTTTTTCGATTTTTAATTACAGTGCAGAATCTCCCAAGTTGGCTGTTGTAACGAAAAATCCGTTTTTCATCACTGTATTTTATTTAAAACATTTTTATTTGTTGCTGTATGATGGATAAACATTAGAAAAATTAAATGCTTTTTTTTCATTTTTGAACACTCTTCTGCGTTAGATGACGATTTGACATTTTTTTTGGAATTTAAATTAAACCTTTTCATAATAATATGCGCTCCTTAAAAATGTCATTATAAATAAGTTAGCTTTAAAAATTTAACTTTTTAACCTTTAAAAAAGAAAGAAAATATTTATCTTCATTCTGTGTATAGATTAAATTTCCCATTTCAAAGTGTTAAGACAAGGTATATAAAAATATATAACATATCCCTTTAAAAAGTGCTTTTTTTAATTACTTATTTCTTTCTGGAATTTGAAAAAAAAATTAGCTTAAGATAATAGAATTGTGTTAGTCGAAGATATAGAAAATTACCACATATCACTTTCTACATTCTACTTAGGATGATTCAATTGTCAAAAGTACTAATCTATTTCAAGTTAGTTAACATATTATTTTAAAATATACACAAGAATTAATTAAAGTGGGGTATGGTTAAAACTGCATTACGCAAAGAAAATATTTCTTTGCTATTGTAACAGCTTAAAAATTTAACAAATTTAAAGAATGAATAATATTTAGTACATAAGTTTCCTTACTTCTAAATTATGTACTATATTTATTTTAATCATTCTATAAAGCGCATTAATGAAATCTGTATCTTCTTTTTAATCTCTCAAGTTCCGAACATTAATGGAGAAAAATAGAGAAAATAATAGGTTTTAAACAATTTTGTTGCGTTTGCATCGATTGATTATTGAAATAATCCTAGAACTGTTATTCATGATTGCATCGTACTATGTTCTAATTATTTTTGCTAGCATATTTTTTAAAGAAACTTTACTTAAAAACTAAGATTCACAGTTCTTGCTTGGCGTAGCGATCTATGCCATGACATGTACCCACACAAAAACATCCAAACATATGCATTCATTTAAGACGTCACCTTAGAAATTAAAGAATTCATAATCGAGACTGGGAAAAAAAAATACATTTTACCTTTGAAAATACAAATAATAAAAATAAAATAAATTATTTGTAAATATATATAAATTGATTTTATATATATTAATATTATACATAATATGTATATATATATATATATATATATATATGTGTGTGTGTGTGTGTGTGTTTATTTTTCAGTCCATACGTATTTGTAGCAGTTCTCTTGAGCAACAACGCAAGAAGTTAACACATATTAATAACTATCCAGAATGAGACGTCTCTTTTACTCTGGTTAGTAAAGGCGAAATAAAAATTGACCTGTCAGCTCATTTTTCGAACCCACTGTTCCAGTGTTGACACTCCTAGGCCAAGGTCAACTACTTTCTCTCTAATCCACAGGGTTGAAAACCACGCAATGCTAAAGTTGCGACCCCAGGACACTATCACTAGATGCAACAAAGCCTAAAACTACAGAATGCATATGACCCCAACGCAAAATACTTGTTTTTATGCGTCTAAGTAAAACTATTAGAAGCAAAATATTGATATAATTAAAAATAAATAAATATTAAAAATAAATAATTATAATTTATGAAGTGTTTGGATCTCATAAGCTTATGTAATTTTAATCTAATATCACATGTAATTATTACACATTTCAGTATGAGATTTTTCATCTAAATGTTGCCAAAATATTGGACTAGTTTTCTGCAAATAAAATAGCGAGATTTTCAATTTTTACAATATAACTTTTCAACTTTGAATTGTCTTAAAATCAATGTCTTATTTTTATCAAAGAATTATTAAGTAGTAATTTAGTGAAATATAAAATCCTTATATGTATAGGATGGTTATAATAAACTTTCTGCTGATATTTGACTCCTTGCAAACGTTAAGTTCGAGAAAACAAATTAAACTTTTGAATGTAAGTATTATAAAAGTGTACTCTCAAGTGTAATGTTAAAATCAATAGTCCAACTTCCAGTTACAGTAGCGGTAAGATTACTTTGAAAAAATCAAAACTTAGTATTTGTCATTGTAATGTAATTCTCATAGTGAAAAACGTAAAAGAGTATTTGAACAGTATTTGTAGTCTGAAAAATTGAAAACGTCAAGAAGAGACATTAAAGAAAAGAAGAAAAAAAATGGTGCTCATTAGAACACACATTATTTTTTTTGCATTAACGTCACAGAACTCATCCTATTTTCCTCAGAAACAATTAAAATTTCTGTAAAACATAAGAAGAATCGAAGGTATGAAGATCTTCAGGTTTCGAGTAAGACATTATCATGTCTGACACAAAGAGAAACGCACTGTGTTATAAACCTTTATTTTTAAATAGCTGTACTTTTAATTTTTTGAATTTTGCTCTAATTTTTTTCCATTTTCTTATATTTCTGTTTTGACAGCTATCATGAAGTTTGAAAATGATTTCACAGGGTAATAAATATTTCCTCTAGACAGGCTGAAAAAGCAAGTGTCTCTCCACCAGCCATCCGCCCTCGATTCCTCCCTTCGTATCTTTCCCCCATTCAAAACTAGAGGGGAAAAAAGAGTAATTTGATCTGTGTCGTCCTTTTACATGTCCCCAGTAGGGAAGCCAGGGGAGGGGTAAGGAATTTAGCTTATGTGGTTACTCCACGCCCTCAAGGAGCAACTCAATAGATTTCTTTCCTTCCTGACACTAAATTGCCCTTCCGTGTTGTACAAGTATTTGAAAGCTATCTCAAACTGGCTTTTTCACTGATTCAAAAATAGTCATTCCTCATGTTCGATAACCTTTTTTTTTTTACTCCTTTTTTCACCTTTCTAATTTAAAAAAATCCGTTTCTACTACTCATGTTTTTAAAAATCGTATCACTTGATTTATAAAAGATCGGCAATGCTAGAGAAATATCTTCATCGTATACTGAATAGGAAAAACTCCAAATTTTGTGCACTGATTAATTATACAAAAATAAATTTTTATATTGTAAAAAGTTCTATGCAAGGGAAAGATTTAGGTACCAAAGGTGCGCTTTTTTTATAATTACTATTAAATTATACAATTAAATATAAAAATTATAGTAAACGACAAAATATCGAGAAATGAACCATAGTAAGCTTTTCCGATATTAAAATTAAAGGAAACGATAAATTATTAAATCGAATATCTTTAACTGAATGTAGGTAAATTTGTAGCAAACGATTAAGAATTGAAAAGTGATCTGGTTCGCCAGAATTGATTCAACTAAAATAAATTCCCTTTGGGTGACTAAAAAGCTGATACCTGGTCAGAACAAATTGCTGTAATGTACGTCAGTATGCGGTTGTATTAACTGAAATAATTATTAGAATTTTTTTAATAATTTTGCTCCCAACTCTAACTGCCCCAATAAGAAAGAAAACTTATAACAAGGCATTTGCTTTTATTAGAAGTTTGATTTTTATACCGAAAAGACCCTGATTGTAATATATATATATACATACACTTTTTATTCACTTTTTTTTATAAGATTTTATTTTGATTACTCTCATATTGAAAACAAAAGTTTTAAAATCATTTCCTTAACTCAATTTTTGTTTTTAGTGAAACAATTATATATAACAGGGATATTTAACCTCTTACACTTTGGGAACCCTTTGAGCTTACCATTTTCTAGAAGGAACCTCTTGATCAAAGTGCAGAAAAAATAGGATATCAAAGCTTTATTCTACTCAAATTAACAAAATTATTACTGCATCTTTTTTTTTTTTTTTATCACAACACAAACTTCTTAATAAGATAATGAAGGAAAGGTAGCTAATGGCGTTTTTGTTTGTTTTTCTAAAATATATTCTGTCAATAAATTAAAACAACAACATTTTAAATTAAAACAAATTCATAAAAAAGAAAATTTTTAATGACTTGGCTGTGGTTGTTTTTTATTTTAAAGTATTTTAACGCCTGGAATAATTGATAAAATCTGTAACCTAATGTCCTGTTCAGCAACCAATCTGTTTCTGCATTTTGTTTTTGTTGCAGTGTACAAAGAGAAAACATTTTCGCATACATAGGTTGAAGCAAATGACATTAGATGTTTCATCACTCTTTTGGTAATTTCAGGATATTCTTTTCTAATGTCAATCCAAAAAATGCATAATATGAACTTGACTAAATTTTAGTTTCAACTGAGTGCCGGTCAATATATCAATTTGAGAAATACCGACTGAGCCAAATAATGGAGACTAATATGTGACTTAATGTGCCTCAATTAATGTATTTGAAGCAAGTGACTTTTACGAAATTTAAGATTTTGTTTTATCCAAAAAGATATTTATTTATACTTATTTTTTATAAGCAAACTACATTTAAGAATTCGAACTCGTATAAAAATTAAAATTTTACTAAAATTTTGTTGCTAAGAAAAAAAGTGATCACTTAAGGAACCCCTGTCAAAGTTCCAAGGAGCCTTAACTTCCATGGAACCCAGGTTGAAGACCTCTGATCTATAACAAAGGTTTACAAAAATTTGAGGTAATGATAATTTTAGTTTGTACTGATAATCACGTTACAGTATCATTAACATCACATGTATGCATCAAACACTCACGATAGAAACTTATAAAACACAGAATGTACCAACAAAAGAATAAATAGTATGCATGCCAAATATTTGTATTAAAAGATAAAAAATTTATATTTTATTCTCTAATCAAAGAAAAACTATAAAAATAGGACAATGACCGTACAGTTTCAAGAGTCGTTATTATTATCAAACCTTGGTAAATTTTTCTGAAGTCAGTCGCTAAAAAGTTCATCATGTTACGTCATTAATGCAAACTAATAAATAACAAAATCTAAATTTTAATAAATCATATTTTTCTAAAAATATAATGCTATTTAACAGGAAAAAAAAATAAGACATTCAATATGGTATCTAATTTTACGAATTTTATGGGAAAGCAATACTCTAATACTTACATCATATAATCTTAATCTACATTTATATTCAAAAAAAAAAATAATTAAATCAACCTTGAACTATAAATTTATCTCAATCAAGAGACTTTGCCCACACAACCTCCAATTAGCCAAACAAGGTGGATCCACATAAAAAAATAGCCCCCTTTGGTGGCTAATAATAGTATATCAATTTTAAAATTATTTGACCACAAAATATTCTAAGAAAGAAACCAAACTGGAAAAAAGGTGGTTTGAAATTCTTGAAGCAAAAAAAGAAAAAAAAAAAAAAAAGCTGCCTCGCAGCTTAAAATTTTGAATAATGTCATTTTTTTCAGTCATACTTTAATTTCTGCCTACATATGATTTAATGTAATACATAATTAGATAAGTAAATAAAATACTTAATTTTTATATTTGTTTCTCCTCAATCCAATAAAAAAATTGGGGGAAATTTATGACGGTATATTTATGAAAATTGAGTTCATTAGTGGTGAAAGAAGGTATCAAACATATATTACATGTATTTTGTTTCTATCTACTAAAAAATTCAGGAGAAATTAGTTATGATGTATTTTTGAAAATTAAGTTCATTATTGACGAATGCAGACACAAAATATGTACTCAAAAACAAGTTGATTTTTGAAAAGTGGTCAGGTACGATATTAATAGGGTATAGAAAACAATAACTCCTTGGGTGGCTAATATTTATTAGCAGAAGTTTATTCATCTAATATCCATTTTATAATTTTCATTCTGCATTAGTTATTAGATTAAAGAGAGGGGGAGGGGACGCTAATTCTAGGTTGAATTTTGAAATTTTTTTTGTAAGGATTGAAAATTTGTTAGCGTAGCAATTGGAAGAAACATGAGAGCTATTTGTTATTCTTGCATTTGAAACATGGCGGTGGTTCTAGGAAAATTGGGCTCGAACACTCGGCTCGACTAAAACATGGCCAGCCACAAAATAGAGAGCATAACCATTCGGCTACTCCATACACTGTTTCAATGCAGTAAGATAATGTTTCCGTTCTTGAAAAATGTATTATTCATGTAAAATTTTTCACATATCTGAGAACCAGAATAATTTTTTTTCTATATTCTTCAATCTGGTCCCTACAAATGGAGATTTGAAAAAAATAGTAATAAATGTTCACGCAAATAATATATGTAGATAAGTATTTAATTTTATCATAAAACTTTGAACAATTTTCCTTTAGTTATAAATACATAATTTTAAAAAAAGTAAATTTCTTTTTTTTTCTTCTCTCTCTCTTCGTAAGTTATTCAACACGTATGTGTTGCTAATGTATGAAAACAGCAATACACTTTATGTATGAAATATATTGCAAACACTAATATTCTAAAATGGCAACTTATTTAAAAATATGTGTGCCAGTTCTATTCTCAAAATCTTTCTACGTAAATATAGTTAAAATGTTTTGTGGGTAATCTCTTGAATAAGTATATACAGTTGTGTCAATTGAAATAAAATAGTTACTTTCGCGTTTTAAATGTAATATAAACAGTGATGCACAATAATAATAAAAATACACATGCAAAACAAACACATTGAAATAATATTTTCCCATAGTTATATGATTATAAAATTCCAACACATGTAACTGTTAATAAGAAAAAATAATAATTTATAATTCCTTCAAAATCCTCGTTTATGCTTTCTACTTACATTATTAAACTGCTGTTTGTAGAAAATGCAACACCATGAAGGAATCATCAGAATCAAATGAAATTCGCAGCAAATGTCAATTATAGGATATTATGCAAATTAATAAAGTTTCAGAGCCATCGCGCGTGCGCGGCGCGCGCAGCGCCCTCTGAATTGATGCTGAAAGCGTATAAATAAAGTGCTGTAGCGGGACGTTGAAAAAAGTCTATGATTATTTGTTAGTGGCAAACGTTTAGTGAGACCTGAGTATGCCTCCACGACGGAAGAATAAGAAATTCAAGCAACTTACGGAGTTTGAACGAGGGAGGATAATCGGCCTTCGAGAAGGAGGATTTTCCTATCGCGCAATAGCAGCTCGTATGCAGCGGAACAGTTCCACAGTGATGCGAGTTTGGAAGCAGTGGACCGACGAGCACCGAACAACTCGAAAAACAGGCACTGGACGACAGAAGGTGACGTCAGAGCGCGATGATCGACACCTGCTCCGCATGGCGGTGAATGATCGCACAGCTTCCTCCAGGCAGCTGGCAGCACGTTGGTCTACTGCTACAGGTGTACAATTGTCGGCTTCGTCAATTCGTCGTCGTCTGCTGCGCCGTGGATTGCGTGCAAGGGTGCCTTTATACAGGATTCCCCTCACGGCGAATCATCGACGGCTGCGTCGGCAGTGGGCTCTTGAGCACAGAGACAGGCGAGCTGATTGGCACCAAGTTGTCTTTTCAGATGAATCACGCTTCAATTTGTGGACCCATGATGGCCGTGTTCGTGTTAGACGTTATGCCGGTAAACGCTGCCTTCCTGAGTGTATTATTGAACGACATAGTGGTCGAACACCCGGAGTTATGGTCTGGGGTGCGATTTCGTATCATGGACGATCCAATTTGATACGAATTGAGGGTAATCTCAATAGCAACAGGTACGTCCGTGAAGTGCTACAGCCCGAAGTCGTTCCTTTCCTTCAAGGCATCCCTGGAGCTATCTTTCAGCAGGATAATGCACGCCCACATGTTGCGCGGACTGTTCGAGACTTCTGTTCAGCACAACGCAAGCAACTTCTTCCTTGGCCTGCTCATTCACCGGATATGTCGCCTATTGAGCACGTGTGGGATATGGTTGGTCGGCGTCTCGCTCGTGATCCGCGTCCTGCAGTTTCCAAAGACGAACTTTGGTTGCGCATACAAGCGATATGGAATTCTCTTCCTCAAGCAGATATTCAACATCTGTTTGACTCCATGCCACGTCGTATAGCAGCACTTATTGCAGCGCATGGTGGCTGCACCAAATACTGATTTCGGACGCTTAATTTGTTTCTTTTGTTTTGAAAATTTCATCATTTATTTGTATCAGTACAAGTCGTTTCTGCATTAAATTTCATTTGATTCTGATTATTCTTTCATGGTGTTGCATTTTCTACAAACAGCAGTATATATCGCAGATTAATTGAATATCAAGAAAAGCTTTAACAGTTTTACTATTATAATTTCAGGGATACAAAATGAATAATAATTTGCATTTACATAATTTTTCGTTTTTTTTTCTCTTTTCCTGTGCTTCCAGAATCGAAGCTGGGTTACGCATGGGCATTACCTGGGAAATCGTCGATCAACAAGTTCAGATAATAGATAATTGAAATAAAATAATTCTAATTTTTTTGTCGTATTATCCAAAAATCATTTTCTTTAAATATTTTTTTCTATTTTGTGACCTTTTTCTGTCCACATTACAAAAAAGGCAATATTTTTATCCTGCAATTTGCAGTTACCCCTGTTTTTTTATTTTTTATTTATAATCATGTTCCCAAATCAATTGAATTTCCAGAAGAGGAATTTTTTTTGTTATTATTGCTATATAAAAAAAGAAGGATTACTTCTTTTTGTTAGAAATCGAGTATGAAGCTTACTTTTTAAACACTATGAAATACCACATAGATATCTGTATTGTAAGCTAGACAAACTTTCAAACGGATATAACGCAACTGTAAATAAAGCTTCAAAGTAGAAATTTTTAGATCACCAACTACAAATTCACAAAACTCGGCCGACTTCCCCCCAAAGAATCGTAAATCTCCTTTTGTCAACGTGTCTTTACAATGTATCCTTGCGCACTGAGGCCGGACTTTTAATTTTGCTTTCCCCTCTTTCCTTGCTTACTTTGCTGTCTCAACAAATTTCAAGCAGCGAAATAAATTATTTTTTTTAAAAAAAATATGCATTTGAAAGAGCTTTTTAAAAAAAAGAAGGAAGGATTCTGTGGAATTACTTTTTTTGCCCGATTATTCAAAGTATTTTATGATCAATTTAGTGCGACGGATGCAAGTTTTCAGATTTTTAGTAAAAATTTAAAAATACTTATAAAAATAAAATAAATAACTCCACAGAAACCTTCATTTTTTAATGCTCTTTAAAATGCACTTTATTCCATGCAGTTAAAATAAATATTCTAGAAGTGAGGCTTTAAATAACTCCATAAGATTAACATTAAGTAGAGAAATTCGTGGTGGCATGCCGACGGGAGCCTTAAGTTTTCGATTCAAATGGTTGCAGTCCTACCTTAATAGGGCAGAAAAACTTTCCCCCAATAAACACTAATAAGCTCATTTCGTCCGTGTATATTAAATGTCCTGCGTTATTCGTGTTCCAAATATTATATACTAGTAAAATTTAGTTGATTTGATAGTGCAAAGATGGCGGTACGGGTACCGTACAATTTCTTACATAATAAGGAAAAATGTTGCCAATCTGGTTGTTAATGAGTTTTTTTGTGTTTAATTTGGAGGGAATTTGTTACTGAAAAACGACGTAAAGAATTTTAGATAAATATAACAGTTACATGTTTTATAAAGCTTAAAATTGCATGTATTTATTTAGATATTTTAATTTAATATCTTACAAACTAATATTTATAATATTTAATATTTATTGAATTGCTTAAAAGTGCAAGTTACAATTGGTGCAAATGTTACAATAATATACCGCAAATAATTATTTTGAAACTTAATATCTTAGAGACTAATATTTGTAATTACTATCATTCACTGAACTGTTTAAAAATAAGTTACATTTGGTGTAAATATTGGATTAACATACTGCAAATAATTCTTTAAAAACTTTGTTTTAAAAGCGAGCGAGCTATCCTTATCATTGTCAGAAGAGAGTGATATTTTCGAACGCCACGAGGGCGAAAAAGGCTGCTACTTTCAGCGACCGTTTAATCGGAGCGCTGCGATTCACCGGAGGGTGAAAACTGCTGATTCGCTTAACCGCCAATGGGTTTAATTAACTGAATGGATGAAATGACACAAAGATATTACGTGTCTACTGAAGAAACCACAAACTATAGCAAAAGTCCTTTTAATGTGCTATATGGGATTTGAAATTGAAATCTTAAGAAATTAATGATCGAAAAAAAAAAAAAATAGATTACTTATACGCTCAAATCTCACCCTAGGTGTCCTCTGCTCCAGTTAAGATTGTTGCAGAAGTGCATTAGGTGATAAACGATAGTTCCTGAGAAAACACTTGATGAGTTTCACGCCTGCTGGATATGACAAATTCTACGGTCCAAAAAATTTTGAGCTCTTCTCTCCACAAGTTTCCGTTCTAGATTCAGCGTGTTCAGATGCTGCAAGCAGAGGGTTGCTAAATACAGCTGGATAATTGTAACAAAACTTAATTAATTATACCGCTAATAAAACTTTGCATTTATGTGTTTTTTAACAGATGAAATACATTTATCGATGATCAGTAACGTTAATTCCAAAAATGTGTGTACTGGGCAGATTCAAAGCATAAAAATTGCTTTTGTTGCGATGGATGGTTGCCGAAATCATCACACCAGGTGCAGGGCCCTAATGTCGATATCAAAAGCAAGGAGGTGACGAATCGTCTCCTATGAGTTTCCAGACACTTATATGGCCCTCAGAATATTGCACGCAGGACAGTTAATCGTCTGAAAACTCGTTGTTGTGTCACTCCTGTATCCAGCTTCGCCATCCGATTCACAAGAGTCGCCATACCTATGTATGTTGCATTGTCAAGGGAAGCCGAAGTAATAGCCGCCGTGCAAACAGTTTGCGCTACTACAAACATCATTGCACCATACGAGCGCATACTGGGCGTGCCATTTCCTAATTAATGGTCAGCGATGTGGTTGTACGGTTGTGCAGGGCCAACCTCCACAATATGTCTGACCTCTCGGGAGGTAATCTGGGGAGATCCTGCATGCCGTTCAGTATGACCCTCAGCAACCCATTGATTCCATATTCGCTTGACAGTGGTTGGATTTCGACTATTGCGAAGAACAATATCACGGAATGATAATCCTCACTCTCGATAGGCATTGTAATAAATTAGTTTAAATGCCTGATATTATGTTCAAAGGAAGTTTAAGATCTAAATTTAATACTTTCGCTAAACTAAAATTGTTGTTTTTTTAAAAATATCTTTTTTATTAATTTTTTTTCCCTTGTATTAAACTAAGAAATCTTTGATTAAAGATATTCCTCATGTCTTTCACATAATCAAGATATAATAATTTTTTTTATTAAAGATTTATAAATTGTAATCTAAAATGGTTGGAGGAGATAATTTAAAAATGATTTAAAGTATTCGGAAAACTTTATTAAAAATAAGTAAATAGTCAACATGAGCGCTGACAATAAAAGTTTTATTTTTTTTAACTTATATAATAAATCTTACTTTTGCATTTTTAGATATTAATATTTAAGTATATTTTTTTCGATTAATATTTTTTGTTCAAAAATTATAACATTTGGAGTGTTAAACTGTATTTTTCATACATGAAGACATCGGGAACATGGCATTGGTATAATATATTACTCATACAATATTTAAGCGAAAAAGAGAAAATGCTGATTTAAAAAATTCTTAACAATACAAAAAAAAATAATAACAATGTTCAAACTTGAGACATAACAGACTGTGGATTTAAAAATTTTCAGCGAAAAAAAGAAATTGATACATCATCAACGACAAAACTTAACACTGTAATTAATTACCACGGCTTATAGAAAGTTACGAAGCGTAACATTGCAACCACAATTTAGATATACTCTGATGATTCCAAAGACAAAAGATTGTTATATATTAACATTTAATATTTATGGAAAATAATATAAATGCTTACAAACCGCTATATATTGTAAAACCATTGAAGTTTTAAAATGATTGATAGAAGAAATAGTTGGGCAAGGGAGACATATTTTTAAGTTTCATTCTAAGAAACAAGTATATTAGCTAAACTTCTTACATTTATTTTATAAGTAAGACTGAAGACGAGAATTTTATTTTTCAACGTTCAATACGAAGAAAATTTTTAAGTATAAAACAAATTATACACTATTATCGTGTATTAACAGTTGTAAAGCAGATGCATATTTTATTCTTGTCATTTAGGAAAAGCTTAAGTTATATATATATATATATATATATATATAACACATCAATCAATAACTCCCGAGACTAACATTGAAAACA